>JAUMHH010208760.1:0-12899 GCA_032359455.1 Chlamys rubida
TAGTTGTTCATTCCGTGAGTCTATGACTTATTTGTTCATTCTGTGAGTCTATGACTTAGTTGTTCATTCTGTGAGTCCATGACCTAGTTGTTCATTCTTTGAGTCTATGACCTATTTGTTCATTATGTGAGTCCATGACCTAGTTGTTCATTCTGTGAGTCTATGACTTAGTTGTTCATTCTGTGAGTCCATGACCTAGTTGTTCATTCTGTGAGTCCATAACTTAGTTGTTCATTCTGTGAGTCCATAACTTAGTTGTTCATTCTGTGAGTCCATGACCTAGTTGTTCATACTGTGAGTCCATAACTAAGTTGTTCATTCTGTGAGTCCATGACCTAGTTGTTCATTCTTTTAAGTCTGTGACCTTGTTGTTCATTCTGTGAGTCTATGACTTAGTTGTTCATTCTGTGAGTCTATGACTTAGTTGTTCATTATGTGAGTCCATGACCTAGTTGTTCATTCTGTGAGTCTATGACTTATTTGTTCATTATGTGTGTCCATGACCTAGTTGTTCATTCTGTGAGTCTATGACCTTGTTGTTCATTCTGTAAGTCTGCGACCTAGTTGTTCATCTACACATACATGTATGTGTGCGTGTGTGTGTGTCATTTTATTCTGATAATAAACGTGTTTTTAATATCCGTAAAGCAGGCTATAGTACCAACAATAATCCCTGAAGAGATAAGAGTTATTTCACCCGGGCCTGCAAGTTTGAGGATTTGTAAATATCTAAATCGGTACACTGCATCCAACCACGCTGGCCTGCTATCGGCCGTTGTTTGACCTTGTCTGATGAAGGGCTGTCAATGTCGGACCCATTATTTGATACATCAGTCAATAAATCAATCACTCGGGCTGATATGTCTATTATTTCACCGACATCCGCTTCAACGTATGTTATCTTATAATTTTACGTTAACTATCCTTGAATCGTAAACGTGTATTTATATATAGGTAGATCAAATGTATCCTCAACTGGACCAGGACGTACACTTCTAAACGTTGGTTAGCATTTTATCTTTTGGAAATTTGCCTGATGATTCAGATTTTCATCAAAAATGAAAACACGAGTTTCTAATTGGTAGTGTTATTATAGATCGGATCAAATAAATTTGCAGCTTGATGGAAAAGTGTGGAGTTTAGATTAAAAATATAATCATCCGAAATGCACTTTGGTGGTTTCAAATCGCAAGATAGCACGAGGTTTAAACGTTTATACAGGAAAATGCCACGTAATTTAAATGTTTCTGCAGAAACCCGGAATAGTGTTTAAACGTTTCTTATTTAAATAACACGGGGTATAAACAGTAAAACAGCACGGGATAGAAACGTTTCTACACCGCAATAGCACAGAGTTGCAACTAGTCTACAGGAAAGTAGCCGGGGTATACTTCTGCAGTAAAATAGCACGGAGTTTAAACGTTTCTCTGTAAGATGATACCGATGACAAACATTTATATTACAGTATATAAACACGCACCGGGTATACACTTTTCTACAGTGGGACACATGTACATGTACACGCTACTACAGTAAAATAGCACGAGGTATAAACGTGTCTACAATAAATTTAAAGTAGCACATGGTTTAATATAACTTTCACAGGTTCACGTAACCGCATATTAACCGAGATGAAAGTATTTAATTGTTATAGAAGATGCGGAATAATATCTTAACCATTAAACAAGGTGGAACGTATGAAAATTGTACGGAGGAAATCACTGCTTGTGGCAGAGAGCAATTGAAATGACGTCATAGAGTGAATATTAACAAGCTGTTTCTAAAAATAGTAACACCGAGTCAATATCACAAATTATCGACACACACGTGATTATGATCCAACAAATGAGGATGTAGGAAAAATGTGTATCGTCTTATATAAACTTTTATCTTCACGAAATATCACATTTCCACACGTGAAGATAGCACGTTTAGTAGGTCCAATCAGAATGCTACTTTCTATTCATTGCATAGATTTTCAGTTTCAAGTTCAGATGAAGCGACAGTGATTGTTTTGGTACACATTTGTTACACCTTATGCTATTCACATAACAATACAATTGATATATATATTGTTTGGAAACCTTACTAGACGGAATAAACAAACGGCAAAGTCGGTATGAGTAACGCATTCAAATGTGCGCTCTGCCTAGTTGCCAAGCGTAACGTCATTAGAACTTGGCGTCAAATGTTATGCTATAAATTCCTGCGCTTTTTGATACAGATATATTTGCGTCATATGACTTTTAAAAAATGTATAAAAAGAACATTAAAATACTTTCCGTTGAAAACCACAAATACCACATATATTTCATGAGTATGGCAGAATATACAGATATTTTTATGAGTGCGTTGAATACTATATATATATTTATGGAAGGATATACCGATATTTTTTTCAGTGCTAGGCACTCGTGAAAAAAATTGATATCCTGCCATACTCGTGATATGTTTACGGTATTCAACGGGAAACTATTATTTATCCTCTCTTTATTAACAATTGAAAGAAATGCCCGTTGAATTAAATTATAGCACTTTGATTTTCGGGGAGAATCTCAAAATAAAGATTTTTCCAGAAAGATGCAGAGAGCACAAAAAGATATGTTTATTATTAAGTCGTAGAATCGATGCTACTGATGAAAATAACTTCCTCTAAGTAATGCGGTAACGTAAGTGCAACAATCAGAAGAATCCATAAAGAAATCTGTAACATCTTAGTGAATGTTTATTTGTAATAACAGTTATTTGTAATTACAGTTCGGAATTCCAATGAGCTTCTACGACGTCATTCCACGATGGGTACGCCGGTTGCTAAGGAACCTCACATACCGGAAACAAACATCACAGGAAGTTCCTCTTGACGAAGGCTTTAGTTTAGTGTCTGAAACGTCATTGTGGTACAGCATGTCTATCTCTGAATTCGCTTACAGCTGACGTCATATCAATGGTTGTCGTGTTAAATGAACACGGCATGTGCTAAAGTCAAAAGAGCGCAAAAGCATGTTCCTTGTATCTTGTCGCTTAAGTGCTTGAACTCATGAACTGATAAACTCAATTTGCAAGAATCGAAGCGACAGCCACGTGGATTGCGTTCTGTGAAAACTTCATAGTATTATGAGTACCAATTATGACGTATGTGTGTACACAAACCTCGTTGTCGTCGTGATAGTGTCTAGCATTATTAACTTGGTATGTGACTAAAAACATTGTCTTCTCAAGTTATCAGATTACAAAAATAATGTCCATGTTCAATTAGATTAACTACGGATACTAGTACCATATGCATTCGTCAATGTTATGAAATGTATGCAATATTGATAGGAAATAGCCAATTAGCATTCCATATAGCAGATAATATCATAGCATAGAAGACCTCGGAATAGATCTGATTGTTTTTAATCATATACCTAACTTGTTAGCAGTGTCAAAACATCCATTACATATTTCGTGTTATTAACACGCGTTGTTTAATGACACTTAGCGTAGCTGTGATTGTGACGTTATGTGATGAACAGACTCTCAAATGCGTTCCCATTTCATGAGGAATTTATGAAACTTGTCACAATTTTTAATTGTAGCTCATCAGATGTTCATTAAAGTTCAAGAACTATACTAATTTCATAAATCTGATATGAAATCGAAACTCATTTAAATTCATTAACATATTTCAAATTTTGATTTCAATCCATGAAGAGTAGAATGCATGTGTCAATGTAACACACACGTCTCATATAAACTCTGTTCTAACTATTACATATTCGTTACCTACGATATCTAACCAGAACAAGAATCCCTTCTTCTGGCCTTTCAAATTTATGTCTCTGAATCTCGAAATGTTTGGTGAAAGCAAACGCTTCTTAGAACACATATGTAATTTAAACACACATGTTAATAGGTACACGTGTTAACACATACAGTGTACATGAGTTAATGAGAAAATGACAGTCGTCAGTAAACACAACTTAACAGACTTGGCATTAGGCAATCGTT
The DNA here is from genome assembly GCA_032359455.1 of Chlamys rubida. Taxonomy (NCBI): domain Eukaryota; kingdom Metazoa; phylum Mollusca; class Bivalvia; order Pectinida; family Pectinidae; genus Chlamys; species Chlamys rubida. The sequence continues at coordinate 3,991 of JAUMHH010208760.1, forward strand.
GAAAATAGTGTAATTTGATTTTATATGTACAATACAAAAAAAAGTAGGATTGTAGTGAGCGTCCTTCAACTATTTTATATGTGAACTGTACATGTGAGCTTCTGTTTAATTTGGGTATCGTGAAATTCTGTCAAATACGTGTATCGTGAGAGTCTGTTTAATACACGTGTGTCGTGAGAGTCTGTTTAATACGTATATTGTGATAGTCTGTTTAGTACGTGTGTCGTGAGAGTCTGTTTAATACACGTGTGCCGTGAGAGTCTGTTTAATACGTGTATCGTGAGACTCTGTTTAGTACGTGTATCGTAGTCACCTATTTAATACGTGCATCGCTCATCAGATGTTCGCTAAAATTCACTCGTTTCATTTATCTTATATGAAATCGAAATTCATATCAGATCATAGATATATTTCAAATTTCAATTTCAATCAATGAATGGTGAAATGCATATGTCAAAATGACTCACAGGATTATTTAAACTCTAGTGTAAATGTCACATATTCATTAATTATGACAACCAGAACAAAGATTATACATTTTAACTGTTATTTTCCAGATACATTATATGTCTCTGAATCACACATACAATGCACACGAGTTACGGAGAAATGTAAGTTGTCTATACAAAAGACTTATCAACAGGTAATCATTTAAGATAATGTAATTTGATTTCATATGTAATATAACGAGTGTAGTGAGCGCCCTTGTACTGTTTAATACGTGTACTGTGAGCGTCAGTTTAATTTGTGTATCGTGAAATTCTGTCAAATACGTATATCGTGAGCATTTGTTTAATACGTGTATCGTGAGTCTCTGTTTAATACGAGTATCGTGTGGGTCTTGTTAAAACGTGTATCGTGAGTCTGTGTAAAACGTGTATGGTGAGCTTCTATTAATACTTGTATCGTATGGGTCTATTTAATCCGTGTACTGTGAGAGTCTATTTTATACGTGTATCGTGAGTCTCTGTATAATACGTGTATCGTGAGAGACTGTTTAATACGAGTATCTTGAGAGTCTATTTTATACGTGTATCGTGAGAGTCTGTTTAATACGTGTATCGTGAGAGTCTGTTTAATACGAGTATCGTGAGAGTCTGTTTAATACGTGTATCGTGAGCGTCTCTTTAATATGTGTATCGTGAGAGTCTGTTTAATACGAGTATCGTGAGAGTCTGTTTAATACGAGTATCGTGAGAGTCTGTTTAATGCGTGTTTCGTGAGAGTCTGTTTAATACGTGTGTCGTGAGAGTCTGTTTAATACGTGTATCGTGAGAGTCTATTTAATACGTGTCTCGTGAGAGTCTGTTTAATACGAGTATCGTGAGAGTCTGTTTAATACGTGTATCGTGAGAGTCTGTTTGATACGTGTATCTTGAGAGTCTATTTAATACGTGCATTTTTTCAACGTTTATTGTGGTTTCATATACCTACCAAACAAACTATTGATAAGTATGAATGCTTTATACGTCACGAGCTTCTGGTTAAAACCTGTATCGTAAGCGTCTTTTAAAAACGTATATCCAGAAATTTGATTGTTTTCTTGTGAGCGTCTATTTTACAATGCATTGTTAGCGTCTGCTTCTTACGTGTATCATTATATCATAGCTACAATAAGTAAGAATGTTAACAACGAACACATTACATTTGTTATGAAGAATCGTTTGCACAAGCATTGGGCGTGTAATTATCACGTAAATGGTAATCATGAGGCGTGCAATTACATGTACAATATATATACAAAATTATAGGTGGTGATCTTGTATGGAATTTTTCGATTTTGGGCGATTTTGATCGATTTCATAAAATTGTATTGTGTCGAGTAATTTCATACGCAATAAGTGATTGACGTGCTGGATCGATATCTAAAGCGATTGTATTATATAACATGCGGTTACTGGAACAGAACGTAAAAGAAAACTATTTTTCATTCATAAAAAAAACAAATTTTCAGTATAGACGTTACGAACTTGTTGCTATTATGACATCACAATCAAAGCACAAAAAAACGTGAAATAAACTGTTCATGATCCATTCACCGCTACCTTAAATATTTCTTCATTGATAAAAAAAGTCAACCGTATACCATATCTGCTAATTGACTTTTAGGCTCTATAATGATCGTTGAAATCCTCGGTCTGTGACAAACGTAAACAAATAGAAAGTTTGTGCAGACGAATACCGTGAACCTTAAAACTGTAGAAAAAGATGTTAAAGAGCAATATTACGTCATTGCTTCTCCATCTGCACTTTTACGCTTAAATTGTGTCCTTATTCTCACAGTATTTGTTTTATAATAGTAAAATGATTTGTTTATGACGGACGCGGAACACCATTATGTGGATCCTATTTCCGGTTAGAGATTTTTTGTTTGAGAAAATAATTTCCCATGATAGGGAAATCCATTTTCAAGTGGTTCTCCAGTAACTTCTTCTGGAGTATTCTCATATTGACAACCCGCGATACTAAATGAATATCGTGCTACAGTTAGGTGGTACAAAGTACATGTAGCATGTAGACGATAAATGTATATTCTGTACATGACATACTTTTATCTACAGCGGTGTAGTAGCACGTTCCTATGGTAACAATCATGTATAATTGAACAATAAGACACGTGCAATTTTCTTTCATAAGGTCGTTGTGTTGCAATTCTAAGCAATGGGGCCTTATGTTACTATTCTTAGACAAATAAGTTCGTCGATTGAGGGAACACGCGTGCATGTGTATATCTAATCGTTTCTTACGTACAACCATCTTAAACTGCCAGAACAGGAAAATTGGCTGCAACATCCACAAAATTATGACATAAATGTGCTCGACTTATTGTGAAATGAAAACGAGGCATCATGTGACAACCCTCGTTATAAATGCAGTATTTTCCATCCCAATACGTTCACACAGGTTGATTGTTTCTTAACTTAAGGATTGCAATTGATATAAAACCATTTTTAAGTCATTTTTTCACTTTATTCTTGAAGTTGCCGTGCAAAATATGTTATCGGTATCACAGGCCACACAAAATATGTTATCGATACGTTCTATAAGCCAATGCACAAATGAACAAACAAGGTAGATTTAAGACGTAACAAACAGGAAGATTACTTTCTTTTGTTTTATTGAGGCATGATATGTCTTTCTACAGAATATTCATTTTCTTTTATGTATTTGAAATACGCTCAAACTCGTACAGACGTATTTTTCGAAGAAAACATGACTCACCGCAGAAAATATTTATCAAGTACATTCACGAGAGTGCAAGGTCAGAAGTTATTATGTGAAAACAAGATAGTCGTTATTACAGTGTTTTGTTTAGAAATAGGAGCATTGTCTACACGTGGTTAGATTGGAATTAAAACAAAATGATAAAAACGCATCTCGTCTGTTCTGTTTGATAGTTATTACCAGGCCTAGACTGATTTGAATTAGAGGCTAGAGGCATTTATAGAAAAACGAACTGGGGAGCTTTTAAACAGTAAAATGCGAACTGATATGCAAATAAATTATGTCTTCGAAGACCGTTTGTACGTACATACAATGGTACCCTATCAGGAATCAAGGAAACAACCTCGATACAAGATGACATCAACAATATGATACACGAAAACAAAAGGAGACAACAGTCGAAACAAAACCAGAGATGAAATAAGGTGCCACAAAAGTCTCCTGTCAAACGTCATCGGCATCTTACAGGGAACTTTGATACATCGCGGTCCTCCGTAAATGTTGAAGTTCGTTAAACCTGTAAGTGACTGTAACAATTCTTTAAAGGACTCCACACAATACTGGTCGTAAGTCTCCTCCGGTCGTTGATCATGGTATGATCATGATATGTCGAAAAAGCTGGCTTCGTAAATGGCATTGTGTGTGCAGTGGTACATTGTGTGTGCAGTGGTACATGGCATTGTGTGTGTAGCGGTACATGGCAGTGTGTGGGCAGTGGTACATGGCAGTGTGTGGGCAGTGGTACATGGCAGTGTGTGGGCAGTGGTACATGGCAGTGTGTGGGAAGTGGTACATGGCAGTGTGTGGGCAGTGGTACATGGCAGTGTGTGGTCAGTGGTACATGGCAGTGTGTGGGCAGTGGTACATGTATTTCAAAGCGTCCGCAAAGATGAACGAAACGCAAGCGTCGTTACGACGACTTCCCTGAACATTACAACAGCACAGGCATGGATCCAGGACTTTTTTGACGAAAGATAGGGTCAGATCTAATCTATATCTTTGTCAATACTTTATAAAACCTCCAACTAACTGTTTTAATGGTGGATTAAGACATCTTCTAATGGTAAAACATTCCTCCACGGTGTTTTATCTCAGGAGCCCCATTGGAGCAAAAGGCCATGTTTGTAGGCGAATTTGAATGATGGATTGGATGGCTCTATCAGAGGCCCAATGGACTGAATTGGTCATCTCTTTTACCTTCTGGGAAACTCAAGGTAACATTCATTTAAATAGGCTAAGTAAGTCTCAGTACTTACCACATTTGGGGTCTTTGTTGGAACATTTTACCAATCTTCGTTCGAAGATTTTAGCTTGTTTTACTCGTAACAAATACGAAGTTGGTTTATGCCATTCATTCAGTTACTACGCTTTAGTATTTCACACCATTAAGGTACAGGCCAAATATCATTAGGTTAGGACACTTGGCTAAACTCCTAAGAATTTATTTAAAGGTGTGTGGTCTTTCAAGATATTTCAACCCCGTAAACTTGAAAGAAGGTTAAAGTATTTTTTTTGAATCGGCTTGATATCCGTGCATCCAAAAATGAAACAGGCAAAATAGCACTATCCCAGCCCCCTAGTTATTCAGAAGACACGTTTAAAGATTCTCCTGTGTCATGATCATGAATGGGTGAAATAATTTGCCATCCATTTGCCCAACTTGATAGCCCAAGCATCCTATGGGTCAAATAAAATGAATCAAGACCTCTTGGACATTCAGTAGTTATTTAAAGGTTTTAAGAATTTGAGACTTGTGATCCTAAAGTGATTCAATGTCATTCATTTTAATAAACTTAATAGCTACTAGTATTCATATCAGCATGATAATGGCCAAATAATAACCAATGTGTCTTTGTTTTCTTGAAGAAGCCATATAAAAACTTTAGATATCTCTGCCTTTGCAGTGACGGATCCAGAGAGACCTATCTGGGTGGGGGTTGGTTCCGCCAAGTGGGGGAAAATTGAGGAAAATGGTGAAAATACATGATTTTTAAAGAAAATTCTCAGGGTGGGGGGATTCCTGAAGCCCCAAAAAACCTCAGGATCCGCCACTGCTTTGAAAGCTGGCCAAGGTAGTTCAATATGTTACAGGCTAAATTAAACGACCATAGGTTTCTTGGTTATTCTGAAGTAATTATAGCTTAACACGGGCCAAGGTCATTAATTTGAACAAACATAGTAGCACCTGGTCACAGGAGACTACTGGCCGAACATCATGGACCTGTGCCATTTGGTTATAAATAATAAGTCTATTTGACCCCTGTGACATTTAAAGTAGGTCAACGTTATTTCTTTATGCAAATAGTATATCACTTCATTAAGCAGGCTACTGGCCAAACGCTATGAATCTTGACCTTTTGGTTCTTTAGAAAAGGCGATTTGAGCTTTCTGAAATATATATGTCCAAAATCGTTTCGTTTTGTAATCTGTTCATCACTACATGACACAGAAAGTTACTATCTAAACATCATAAATCTAGAGCTAAGGGTTCATCAGAGGAACTTGATTTAAGTTGGGGTTTTCCTCGATATCTGACCCATGTTATCGCAAAAATGAGTGACGGTAAAGGGTACCACTGCAACAGTTTTAATTGTACAGTATGCATGCCTGTAACCTCTGAAGGAATGTCAGTAAATCATGTTTCAAATCAAAGATCTACCACATCAGCAGATCTCAATTAATTAAATGTCTGTCTCATGTCATTTTCTTACATAGTGTGAACAAACTAACACACAAGACAAGTTCATTACATCCAAAATGAGGAAAATTAGAGTAATCTTTGTAGCAGAGGATGGGAGATAACTCTACTTAAATGTATTTTTCCCTTTGGGTTCGACGTCCTCGAACAGGTTCGTCATATATATTAAGACAGGAAGGCAGATAAATATTTCTTTTGGTTTTGTAAATTTATTGGAGTATCTGAGAAGAGTATACTGTACAAGGTAACATGCTCCAAAGCTGTCTGAATTCCAAACTCCAGTGGTGGACTTTTCTAAATGAAACAACTCGGAGACAAACAGCTGTTTAATCCTTTATTATAAGCCAATATGAGCTGTTGGTTTTGATGCTTAAATATCAACAACAATAATAACATGAATCTATAAATAGAATGATACAGATATATATGGGGATGAGATTCTATATATATGGCATTAAACATCGAAAAAGGAAAGCTGACCGCCACTCCACCAATCAAAATCTCCTGTCATGTCAACCTTTCATCATAAATCCTGGAAAATTCCTTGCAGACAATGGCAAGCTTGGGGATATTTCTGAATTTTAAGATAATTGAAAGGAATACCGTGGAAGCTGTGAAACTTTTCTGTATTGTGACTAACAGAATCTTTATATTTGCTCACATTTTGTTCTACCAAAATTTGAAAATATGTTATAGAGGCTTATCAATGATAAATGTGAAAATGTTACTTCATAATACTTCACGCTGCTTCCATATTTCAGTCATACAATGTGTAATTACCTGTAACCTCCTTCGAATTTACACATTTTTCGTTTGAATTTTAACGCCTGCTGACATGGAACATCCAGTTTTATGAAGGGGTTGTTATTTCTTCCCAAAAAATATGAATTTTAACAAAACATTTCCACCAATAATAACAAATACATACGTATTTTATTAATCAGATTATAGGAGATTTTTCATACAAATCTCGTACAATTATCTTTAAAAGACCACACTTATACTAACAAGAGATGAAATTGAAAGAATGCCTCTTTTTGTTAAAGAAACGCATTCAGGTATAAAATATATATATGTATCAATACCATTTTGTAAGAAGTCAGACATTAAAATATTTTAATTAATAATTTAAAATTAACGTTTTCTTTTTTAAAAACTTCTACGGGACAGTAAATATAGATGATAAAAGATAAAATTAATTTTTGTTCTGATAAAACCCAGAGGACATGTATCACTTTTCTTTCAGTTCATTTGAAATCATAACAAGATGCCATTTTCAAATTGATCACATATATGCATCTTTTTCAATTTGTTCAATTTTTGGCAAAGTAGTTTTATAAAGACGTTTAAAAAACTGATGACGACAGATTGTGTATGACAGACATATGAACTTATCTTTAGTCAATCATAGGTGTATGGTTCATAAAAAAATACTTTTTTTCAAAGACAAAAGGAACACGAAACCCAACCAGTAATATCAAAGTAACAAACTTTAAACTAGGTACAATGTTATATATAAATATATATCATAATGCTTCCCTCTTCCAGTGGTATATAATAAAATAGGGCGATTCCATCTAAAACAACCTGGTATAAATACTGATCATCAATTGTTCTGTATCCCTTATCAATAAAATGTTCAGTAGTTTCATTATGTTTCATATAGTATGAGTTAACAGCCAAATAATTATTGTCTTCAATGTTACAAAAAGTTATTGCAATATAAGTTTTTTGATCCCCACTTACATCAAAATCTCTTCTTAAATGTTACACTGACGATGATCGAATGTAATGTTTTGAGAATTATTATTCTCATGGAAATAAACATTGAAACTTTAAAACAGACTAAATTCAAAAGTTTGAACTGCATGCTATCAAAGAAATTTTGTTGACAAAAATGTTTAGGAACAATAAGAAACTGTTTATAACTTGAACTACAAAATCTTAGAAAAAATACAATAATTTTCTGTAGGACTTTTCAAAAATAAGAAAAATGTGCGATTAGATGAAAGATGACAGAATATCACAAGTACATAATATGGTGGAAAAGGACTGACAGGAGTTATTTCCCTTTATAACAACACGCATATATACAAATGAAGTCTGTGTCAATGAATTGCCCCTAATATCCCTAAATCTTAAAAAAAGGACTGTTCAATTAATATTAATTTTCGATGTAACAAAACGAAATGTACTGCAAAACAATATATTTGTTTTTTGATTTACAATTGATGACCTATAAGAAATATGTAGTAAATACATGAAATTTCTGAACATGTCTACAAATTGTATTCCCGAATATTGATCTTTTTCTGCATCTACAAAAATATTGAAACTGTTTCATATTTTATAATTTATGATCCTGAATATACGAAATCTTTGTGAAATGATCACACAATGAATAAAACAGTCTGTCCAATTTCTGGACCGAGCTATATCAAGCTTTCAGCAAATTAATCTTTTTGAACCCCAATTAATTTGCAAAACAACAAATTTGAAGAACATATCATTTGACGGTTGTCATTTGAATCTAAGAACAGAAGGTTTTTTATTTAACAATAAGATTTTTTGGGTGTAAGTTTCACAGTGGTGAAAGCCTGATACAACAAGATCTAGGGGACCCAGGAATCCTGTGTTACAAAGTCAATATATTATAATAATTATTTACTTTTTTCTTTTTTGTTCTTTGGATATACATTATAAATTCCTTAAGAAATACTGTCACAAATGTTTTTACATGTACATCGATAATTTAAAACAAAAACATTATCACATCATAAAACATGTTTATAGGATAGATTTTGTTTACAAAATAGAACTCACAAATATTTATGATCCACCTATATGTAATTGTAAGATGACCGATGCAACAAAAAAACGAAAAATGCACCATTTTAATATTTCTTTTTTTTATAAACTTTAAAAGAAATGTAGAAATATTAAATTTTCTTCATTTATATATGTAATCAAGAATTCATTGGAACAA
>JAUMHH010208771.1:0-12899 GCA_032359455.1 Chlamys rubida
GTCCGTCTACCGGTACACCAGGGGAATGTAGTCCGTCTACCGGTACACCAGGGGAATGTAGTCCGTCTACCGGTACAACAGGGGAATGTAGTCCGTATACCGGTAAACCAGGGGAATGTAGTCCGTCTACCGGTACACCAGGGGAATGTAGTCCGTCTACCGGTACACCAGGGGAATGTAGTCCGTCTACCGGTACACCAGGGAAGGTAGTCTGTCTACCTGTCCGTTTACCGGTACACCAGGGGAATGTAGTCCGTCTACCGGTACACCGAGAGAAGTTCACCCGTACACTGGTGCATGGGAAGCAAGGGAAGAAAGATAGCCCGTCCACTGCAATAGTCCATCCACGCTAATTGGCGGTGCTGTTTATAATAAGATAGAAACACAGATGATACGAGCATGGTTCTGCTGTAATACAAACCATGCCCCTCAGTCGGTGCTAACTCGGGTCAGGTATGACCCCCAGCCAGGCGTGACGTCACACTGGTACCAATTGTACCTACGCGCACGTGTGTATATATTGGAGCTGTATCGACTCTATACAGTAGTACGGTACTGAGGTTGAACTACGACTGTCCGGTGATGAGGCCAACGAGATAGACATCCGGGCAGCAGAGGCAGGACTCTCTCTAGTTTATTGTCTTATTCTATCGGAATTCGTCTTCGAAAATGAATACTATGATATAAAGAAATTAAGATAATGGTGATATAGAAAATATATATATGTATGTGATGATAACTGTTTTGTCCTGTGTACATGTTTAAACTTCTAAGATTTCCTGTGATAGACGTGATGTACAATAGTAACACAGCGATACCCGTTTCCAATTTCCGCCGTTAATTGGCAGAGCGCTGGATTCTTCTTACCTGTGGATGCCGATAGCCGCGATCCTTGGTGACAGTAGCGCATCGCTACACCACACAGTGTTGGACTCGTGTAACAAATCATGCATGTCTCCGGAAACACCGACAACGGTAGCGGATCTGGCACTACTTTTACTACCCAGTATTTTAAGAAAGCTACTCTAAGTTTACATCAGTGACATTCGGATGGTATCCGATATATACATTGGCAGTACATGTGTATTTGTTCTGGACCTAATCCAGTGTGATTATAAACATGGTTCTTGTACATGTGCATTGTATTCATTTGGTACTTCAAAGCGGATCCTACATCATGGTGTGTTTGGAAACGTATGGTGCGTGGGCGAAGTTTATAATTGATCAGGATTTTTGTTAACATGTTGCTGGATTTTATAAACAAATAAATGACTGTTCGATGACCAAAGGTTGAGTGTACGGATTATAAATTCACTAGAACAAATGGCGTGTTTCGAGCGCCACAAACAGAAACATCCTCTGTGGTGTTAATATTTACACAACAGTAAAATCAAATCAAAGCGTTCAACCCTTTGTTTTGTTTCACGAACAACACCATTTGTCGTGTATTCTAAATAGCGTGCTGGCACATTGCCGTGAAAGTTAGCTGAAACTTTTTATATTTTGTAAAAATATCACAGATGTTCGACGTCATATTTTGAAGATAGCCTTTAGACCGTGACGTTATAAGCTTGTGACATCACAATGGATCCCGGTCCGACATGGAAGAAGATGTTACCCTTGTCCATCATTGTGATAATTTTTCTATGTACCGGGGCACTCGTGTTCAGTGCCCTGGAAGGCGACCCGGAACTGGAGAGGCGTCAGGTGCTTAGGGAATACCTCAACAAGTTTCTCAGTAAGTATTCGGCGTCTTACGTCTTAAACCCATCTTTCCTAACTTCAATCTATTCCTTCAAAATTAATGTTCTATTTGTTTATGCTCCAACAACTTCTTTTGTAATAACCCAGTTATATATATATTTAACCCCCCTCCCCGTCTATAAACCACTGTTATACGTATTGCTACTGTATTGTGTCCCCGCTTATGAGAGATATACCGTTACAAAATCGATTAAAACACGATCCTGAATAGCTCATAGTTAAATAAAACATCTGGGTATGTGTACTTCCTTGTGTTTTGTTCTTCTGATGTAGCCTGTAATAATTCGTATCAATGTAAAGTATTTCTTACAATGGGGATCATAAACTCTAACAAAACATCAACATGCTTCAATTTCTGCCGGGTGAAAACGACACTGTTTCCCTTTCTGCCGGGTGTAACGACACTGTTTCCCTTTCTGCCGGGTGTAACGACACTGTGTCATTGAGTTATTAGTTTAACACAATGTTTCAGTGTGTTCTCGGTGTAACGACGGGCTCAATGAGTTCTCTGTGTTACGATACGGTGTCAGTTAGTTTTCAGTGTACCCATTGGCTATTTCCGTATATCTAACGTCCAAAGTTCATGTACTAAATTACTAGATAATTAAGATCATTCGTCCAACGTCAATAGCCGTATCTTATACCTGACCCAACCTGTAAAAGGCTTTTTTTACGTTTTCTTTATAATTTGTATTCCCAGCTATTTTATTGTCTAATTGGCCGATTCGCTATTGATATTGTAAATTATGGATATTTTTGTTATAGTTTTTTTTCGGCATTCTTGCTTCCACGTTTTGTTGAACAAATAATAATTTTAGCTGTTTTCCATCTCCCATCACCATTCATCAGTTTTTTTTTATAGATAAACTACATAATTTAGTTTCTGTAGGTATTATTATCTCAATTCAGTGCTCACATCTGATTAAATCATGTTTAAACTTCAAGGGGACTCCGGAAACAAGTAATATGTATATACTGTGAACCCAACTGTTCAACATGCAGATGTACTGTTACAGTATCTAGATACTCATCAGCCTTTCCTTGCCCGGTAGCTACACGTCGTTCTCCGCGTGGAAACAAGCAGTGCTTTCCTGTAGTATCAGACAGGTGTCCTGACACAGGAAAATTAAATTTTACTCAGTGTTATGGTAATTTGGAAAAAACGATTAAATACGTAAATATCTTTTCAGGTCAGCTTTCTAAAATTCATTCACGAGTTTTGTATTATTATCAGTAATCAGAGACAGAGGTCTACACAGCACCAGACTTATGTAAATCGCAATCTGGTTTTAGGAATTCACAAGGTAATTATCTAATATTTCGCAAGTACCCTCTTTCCAACAAGGTCATTGACCTTATTTCTTCTTATAGTACATCGCTGCTGTTAATTGATAACGCCTGTTTTGACGAAGCAAAATTAGTCGCGAGAAAACGGCGTCATATGGCTTTCCTTATTTCAAGTGTGTTTAAGGAAATGACAATGACAATGGCGGCAAGTGATGAAAAGCAAACGTATAAGAAGTATGACGGACTCGATGGTGTCCACTGATGACGAGGTCACACAACAGAAAAGACATTGTTCTTATTACGATGTTGTGAGTTGATGATGAGACGACACAACAGCAAAGGTCTTATAACGGCGGTGTCTATTGGTGGGGGTCACACAACAGCCAAGGTCTTATAACGGCGGTGTCTATTGGTGGGGGTCACACAACAGCAAAGGTCTTATAACGGCGGTGTCTATTGGTGGGGTCACCCAACAGCAAAGGTCTTATAACGGCGGTGTCTATTAGTGGGGGGTCACACAACAGCAAAGGTCTTATAACAGTGGTGTCGATTGGTGGGATCACACAACATTAAATTTCTGATGAAAACGGTGTTTACTGTTACTGAAGGTGGGACCACGTGACAGTAAATGTATTATCACGACGGTGCCCATTGATATTTTGGAATATACAACAATACACGTATGGTCACGGTGTCTATTGATGATTTGGACCACATATTATCAAAACGTATGGCCACAGTGTCTATTGATGATAGAGCCACACAGAAGCAAAGGTCTTACGACGATTGTGATTATTGATGAAGGGGTGACCATATCCATTTGAACTGAATGCCGTAACATAGATACGGTTGCATGGAATTCCATAGATAACATTAAAATAGATTGATAACAAGCTTACCACAGGTAGGTAGGGATACACCATCGAAAGAAAACGGCCTATAACCAAAAGAAAAATAAAGATATGAGTCCAAAGTGTTACAACAGTGACATGTTTTTATTTCTGCGGTGTCTCAAAAGGAGAGCACAAAAAGAACTCCCGAATCTACGACTATTCACTCGAATATTTTCCCATGAACGGCCAAACAGATCGTTTCAATATTCAACGTCTTACGGCCGTTAAACCGTAGTTTCACACTGCATTTGAAGGTCACGAGGACTTAAATTCCCATAAGTGTATCATTACAAAGGGTTAATAAATGCACCAGGTATATAACTGAGTAACGCTTGCAGGTTCGAGGAAAGAATAAGCCTGCCATACCTAACTGCATGTTATCATAAAAGCGGATTAATGTGTGCTCCTACAGAACTAGGGTTTTCTTCTGTGACAACAAATACTTTTTTTCTTTTCTTTCTTTCCTACTTTTTCTTTGCGACGGTGTATCCCTAGGCAACCGTGTTTATATCTCATGGCCTGTTGCGAGCACGTTAACCCCAAACAAACAAACGAACAATATAATTATATATATATAATCTGGACACGCTAGTGGGAAGATTCTGAACGCAAGAATAAGACATTGGTGCCAAATTTTTAATTCACAATAGAAATAACGACACGGACTTGTGCACACAGAATCTTCATCATTATGCCTAGTGATAATCATTTTGATCTCTACCTGACGAGAGGCCTATCTTACGTCATCTGGTGGTCGCACGTTACAGGGGTATGTTTTACAATTCAATTCAATTCAACTTTATTGCTCAATTATAATTACAAATGTAATTTGATGGCAAGTACAATGTACCATGTTTAAACTGCACCTCAAAAAATACATTATACACATTTACGTTAGCTCATTATTAAAATAGAATGCTGTCACATCTAGTTAAGTATAACCCATAAAACGTAGCATTGAATCTCATTACAGCGATCGTAATTCTTTTGGGAACATTGGACATTAATTACACCAAGAAATAACAGCATATTTTATGATGTAACGCATTAGGTAGATTTGATTGGATAACAGGCGACTGCCTGCGTGGATCTATCAGCGTATCTTCAATATGTGGCTACGGGAGTTCGCACAGTATTGCTGTATCATGTTGAGATCGGCGCAATTTATCAATGTACTTCCTCATCAATGTATTTTTATAAGCGCTCGACGAAAATATTTCAATATAAAGTATAAAGTTTATTAACACAACACCTGAAACACGAAAGTGATTTGAACTGTTTACTGACAGGCTTTTAAGTGCATGACAAACAAACGTGTTTAAAGAAGAACATGTTTATCTATTTGCACTGCCATGGCATATCGCTGTTTGTACACCAAGTGTACGCTAAGATTCACATTGATCGAGTTTTGTCTCACACGTGATATGTTGCATTGCCTCCTTAGTAGAAAATATAGTCATTCGACAACGTGCATAAACTAGGAACAACATCTTCACTCATATCTCCTCGCTCTTCGACAGGATACATAGGGTAATGGATACACAGCGATACTAGTACTCGTATCACTGCTGCCACAAACGCAAGTTTGTTTGGAAATAAATGACAAATAATCCTTGTCATTTTCACAAAAAGTAATTTCACATCTCATTTGCCATTGTCTATGTTTACCAAGAAGTCGCATACCATAGTTGGTCTTAAGACAAATTTAATGAGCTGCCAATGTTGAGACAATTTAATGAACTGCGAATGTTAAGACGAATTTAATGAGCTACGAATATTGACACAAATTTAATGAGCTACGAATGTTGAGATAAATTTAATGAGCTGCGAGTATTGAGATAAATTTAATGAACTGCGAATGTTGAGATAAGTTTAATGAACTGCGAATGTTGAGACAATTTTAATGAGCTTTAAATGTGGAGAAAAATGTACTGATCTGCGAATATCGAGACAAATTTAATGATATGCGAATATGGAGACAAATTAAATGAGCTGCGAATGTTGAGGCAAATTTAATGAACTACAAATATTGACACAAATTTAATGAGTTACGAATGTTGAGACACATTTAATGAGCTGCCAATGTTGAGACAATTTAATGAACTACAAATATTGACACAAATTTAATGAGTTACGAATGTTGAGACAATTTAATAAGCTGCGACTATTGAGACATATTGAATGCTATACGAATATGGAGACAACTTTAATGAACTTCGAATGTTCAGACACATTTAATGAACTTCAAATGCTGTGACAAATTTAATGAACTACGAATATGGGAACACAATTAATGAGCTGCAAATATTGAATTGGAAGACCAACTTAATTCATCATTTTAAGAGGTCGACCAAATCAATATCCAGTCCTTATATTTTAACTAAACACGTTTGTTTATACCTGGAACTTGCTTAAATCTACCATTTTGCGTTAGATAAACTGGTGCATGTGCAAGTCTATGTTTAAATTTGATGTTACAATATTGTCCATCAATCAATGTTCTTTGTCATATCGGGAATAAATTACGAAGAAAGCAACATTTTAATGCACTAACGCATATTATCACTATGCACGTTTTAAGTTGTCATTTGTCAAGATAGCGTTTTTTCATTAATTAACCGAAACAGTTTTACTATTGCATCGAATTAATACTGGTTAAACGGTTTAAAATAGGCACGAATTCATACGGACAGGCAATGTTAACCTGGTCAATTTCATAGCCGAAGGAAGCTAACAAAACTTGATTGATATATTACATAACATTAGCGGATTTTGAATGTTAATTCAGTTTTTATTTGTTATACAGTATGTGTTATTCTTTTATTTTTTTGAGAAAAAAAACAATATTCTATGTTTAATTAAAAAGGAATATACATTTCTGACCGACGTAACAGTGACGTATGCAACCTACCGTGAAACCTATAGTCGGTTAGCTAGCGGCGCAGTTGACAAATTAACACCTAATTACTAGGATTGTCGGTAGTAGGAGGAAGTATTTATGATGTTTATTGAACGAAGAGAAACAAATTAACCCGAGCTGGAGTCGTGATACCCTTTGATCTGGTTTACATAGATGTTGAATACACTACATGGTTTAGTATTCAAAGCGATATCGAGTTTAGTTCCATTTTGGAAACAGAACAAAAGGCTAATTTATATTGCAGCATTTTGTATTGGGAATATTGTCAGTATGGTATTGTTTTTGACTTGATATTTCCCGGTTGGTTTGCTGTGACTGATTCCTAGAGACAACGGAATCAATAATATATGCTGACGGGGTAGGTCTTCATCACCGATATAAACTGTGGATTTGTAAGTTTTCAGTGTTATTGTTAGTGTTCAGTGTTATTGTTAGTGTTCAGTGTTATTGCCATACTTCTTTTTTTGGTGATTCATTGTATTATCCATTTTTTTCTGTTTAGAATTTAATTAGTTTAGAAAAAATTGTGGTAGAAAACCCACGACATTAAAGGAACTCTCCAGGAGCCAAAAGCCCAAGTGGATAGTGTCATAACAACTTGTCCGTCATCGGTTCGTCTGTCATGTATCTTCAGCAGACTATAAGGTTTCCTATTTGGCCTCTGACGTTCTAAAGTCTCCAGGTTAACATTACTTATAACATATATCATCGGTATCATACGATGACACATGATAGACACTTCTTCTGAAGATAGGCTAATAGCAATAATTTCGTTACAAAGTCAAGGTTGGTCGATTCTGATTTTTTAAAAATCAAAAACCTAAAAAGACACAGAATTTTGTTCACATGAGCCCAATCAGCTACACAGAAAAACCAACAAGAGAGTACCGAAGTGCCAATAAAATCATAATTCGAATTCAAATCGATAAAATTAGGGCAAATGTGAACAAAAGATAAAACTACACGGATATCAATAAGACCAGGTGTTCCGGAAGGGTAAGCATCTTCTGATTCATTAATGACATCCGCCATGTCATTCTAGGTCAAATCTTAGTAATGCCATATACTCATACCGAGAACTATGGTAATGACAACAAAACAAGGATCGATATTAAGGAATCTAAATTAATAGATCTTTTCGACAAGTCTGATACCAGGGCTTTCAGAGTTGATATGTGGTATTATTTAAAACTACGATTACTTAAAAAAGCCTATGCAACCATGAAATGGGTCACGCCTATTCGGTCATAAGTCAGAATAAGTAGGATGTAAACAAATTTATTTCAATTTTATTTCTTCTTAATTCAATACATGAAAATGATTAAAACTCGATTACGCTAATCAGAGCCTATATGTGGAGATTATGATTTGTTCAAAAAGCTCTCAAAACATGAATGGAAACTACACAAGGGGTCAAAATTCAATATAACACTAGATACTCTACAATTTCATTGCCTATGTGTATTGATTAAGATTAATTGAAAATGGGGCTCTGGGATAACGATGGAACTGCGATTTCAATAAATAGGTACAATACAAATCAGTCGAGTGATATAAAACCCTTTGTGCCTCTTGTTTTCTGAACGGTCAAATAAATCATCTATCAAACACATGACACAGAAACATACACACACCAGTATCACAGAAGAAGATCATACTTGTAAATAGTAGATACGATCGTCAACGATAAACAGAGGCTTAAGAACAATGGCTGTATTTTGAAACCATTCCCAGGTTAATGTCGCACCTGTTTGTGTTTAACCTAGATTTTTCAATCGTTTTAACGTACTTATTGCTTTACACTGCGTGAGTTACTCTTCATTTAGAACATTATACCTACATATCATTTAAATCAATCGTCAACTGAGCGTTTAATACTTCTTTAATTTATTATTCAGCTTTGCACATTTGTGATGAGCTATTATTTCCCTAAATAGTTAAGGTTTCTTGAGGTTCGTCCGTTTGTACATTTAGAGCAAAATACAAAACGTTTCACCTTCTAAAATATAAAAATAGATTAACACTAATACAGCTACACACATTTCATGTAGTTTAAATTAGAAAAAAATCGTTTGATAAAGACAAAATAAAACAAAAGCATTTCTATGGTCGACCATTTTTTTAAAGACCCTGCTTTCCATTCATGATCATACTTGCAAAGATTGGCGGCGTAACATTACTAGTCCATACTAAGTACATCAAGAGAGACGCTCTCGGCTAAACTTTGTGAGATACTGACTGCGTATATTTATCGGACAAGAATCTCCTGCATGGACAGGTGTCGCGGAGGAAGGAAACAGACACATGCTGCACACCACAAAGACCTATTTCATGTTATCAAACATTTACAGTATACAGGGCCAGGTGTGTGTTGGAACACCAGTCGCTACCAATTAGCGAACAGTTTCGCTGTGATGATGTCGTTATTTTTTCACCCTCGAAGTTTTTCTGTTGTGATTAGGTCATTTTGGTTCTGATTAATCATTGCCTGTCTTACAGTACTTTCTGACGTTTTTTGTGCACACAATTCACCGAGAAATGTGTTTTGGTCGTATGTCTTAATAGCAATCGTGTTTTGAACATTATCCTTGAATTACAATAATTCTCGACACTCATTTTCTGTCGTTTTCATTACCTGTTCAGCTGCCGTACAATCAATCTAGAAAAAGAAAATAGGGAATCCACGTGGTAAAACACAACAGTCATCTCATACATTAGGGGACTTAGATATACGTGTCTTGATGGTTTACCAAGTCCCATACATTAAGAACACTAAGATGATACGTGGTCCTGGTGAGGTACCAATTCTCACATATTAGTATACGGAGTCTCATACATTAAGAAGATGTACTGAGTTATTGCCAAGTCAACCAGCACAAGTACTCTATATATCCAGACATTTTAAAATTGTTTTTCATCACAGTTTAAATCTCGGTTTAAGCACAGGTGGACAAACTTGTTTTTATTACTTTTTAAATCTCGATAAAATGTCAGACACCTTAAAATCTCTTTTTTATTAACTGTATGTTATTATGTAAAATTTCCAGAAATCCATGTTTTAGTCAGCCATTTATGATAATTTATTGTCCTTAGCTCCTAGCATCGCTATATAACAAATGTAATAATGATACCTTGTCATCAACAGGCAACCACACATGTATTGATTCTGACGAACTACACGAATTGCTGTCAGAGGTGGACACAGAGATCAACTTCGCTTTACGGATGATCCGGAACAAGACCATATACACACAGTGGGACTTCTCGGGCTCATTTTCCTTCGTCATCACGGTCGTCACAACTATAGGTACGTCATCAACAACACCGTCTTGGCTTTATTCCGTCTTTGCGTATTGCAGAGTTATCTTCTCTTGTGAGCAGGTATTGATTGTGACGTCATTTGTTTGTGAGAGGAACGTCATCAATTTTTGAGAAAACGACGTAATTTTTCTCACACAAACCAATGACGTAACAATCAATACCTGCTCACAAGAGAGGATAACTCTGCAATACGCAAAGGCGGAATTGGACGCATGTAATGCGGCCATGTGTATTGGTGCACGTGCTAATCGGGCTATGTATTGAAGTATCGAGGACACAAGAACGCGTAGTGTGACAGGGTTTAATCAACCGTGAAGTGATGGTGAATATGTAAGATACCATACTATTCAACACGACTAACAACAGTTTATTAATATGATAAAATTATGGACATTTCAGGGAACTTGCGTCTCTTTTGCGTGTCAGTGTATTACTAAAATCATACTAGGAATTTCATTTTCTTCTGCATACCAAACAATATCATAAATATCCCTGTAATAAAACTTGTCTGATCCTTATCTATTAACTTCTCTAATATTTTAATCTTCCTGCTTTAGATCCTGAAACAATTTTATATACTATGTTAAGTAAAGAAATAGGTCTCCAATTTTTCAAAAACTGCCGTGGTTTACACTGTACCTTCCTTGTATAGACATGTTATGATTTCCTGTCTTTGGATTACTGAGAGTTTACCATTGATAAATCCATAGTTGATGATCTAACAACAAAGTTACCTTATTTTCTCCAACTATGTTTACAAAATTCAGCAGTAAAACCATCAGACCCAGGACTTGTATTGTTTTTCATATTTTGTAAAGTATGTGAAGCTTTGGTACTTATTCAAAACACGTTCAGATTAAATATTTGACCTACAGTATGTGTTAAAATTTTGACAGAATCTATATTTGGTCAAGATTCATGAGGCAACTATCAATAAATACTGCTCACATTAGGTCCCTTCACCTTCCCTGTTTCAGGGCGTGCAGCTGCGTTTCAGACAGAGGCTAGACGGCAGAGACAAGCTGCAGTCATCGGAGTTGAGGCCCCCTGGATCAACTCTCCGTGTACCAGAAACGGGATGAGACTGTTGTAGTCACTTTTGGAACAGGGGACGAGATTCGTGTGACAACTTCTGTCCGAGGGTGAGGTCAAGGCTATACCCCTCACCCAGTACAGGTACCGGAGGACCAATTTCTGTGGGACTGATGATTCAGCGAATGTGTGTATTGGCGGGGGAGGACATTATTTTCTTATCTTTGTTCTATGTGTTCTTTGTAGTACCATGTGGAACTGTGGTGGACTGTGACTGTTACTGCTAGTGTTATAAAGTGTGCCTATCGTTTCCAGTGTGGGCTATCGCGTCGCGTAAGAACTGTTAATCGTGTCGTGATCGTGGAAGAGCCTTTCTTATTTATTCCTTAGCATACGGAACCCTAAGTAGAGAACATGGGTATAGCATCTTGCCTATTACAACTGGCTTGATTTTGGAAGAGCGTTTGGTCTGTTAGAAAATAATGCATGAGGTTATCAACCCCGGTACTAAGTTCCTTTGCGCACAGACACATCGAAATTAGGATAATAATTGTTATCTAGGCCCGCGTTGCTGGCCGTAGTCTTTAACTAGGGGTGATAACAGCAGTGTCGGCACCTCCATTTCGCTGAAGTTACAAGACTCTCGTATAATAACTTTCATTTCGGATCATGAGTTTAGAAACTAGTTTATCAAGTCTTTGAATTGACTTAGTTTGAACAAAACACATATATCATTTTAAGAGTTGTTTCCCCTAGTAAATAAAACTTGTGTGCACGTTTTATCGCGCTCACCTTATTTTAATGGTTCGGCTAATATACAAATAGTACTTTGAGTGATGTCTCATAGAACATTCACTTTATTTTAAGAGTGCGGCTCTTAGTACTTTGAGTTGTTTACCATAGTAATAGTCCCGCAAAAATTCACTTTAAGAGGTTAGCCCTTAGTAATTTGAGCTGGAGTGGGTTTGTTTAATAATCTTAGCGAATTGTCTCCCTTCAATAAAATCAATGAGTTATAAAAACGGAATCAATTGTATTTCCTCAATCATTCCATTTTAATTCATCAACCACTCTAACGTTCATTTAGTAAAATACTGTAATACATGTATACTGAAGTCACTCCTTGTTGTTTTTGGATGGTAAGTGCCATGTTGTGAAATAGTGTTAAAATTTGAGCCATCAAGGAGTGATAGTCCTGGCTATTTGAACATTTGCATAATCATATAATTATCACCTAATGTGTAAATGGTGATTCCGAGACTGACTGTATAATAATATGTGTCTATGGTGAGTCCGAGACTTAGTGTACAAATAGATGTATCACCTACTGTGTCTATGGTGAGTCCGAGACTTAGTGTATAATAATATGTGTCTATGGTGAGTCCGAGACTTAGTGTACAAATAGATGTATCACCTACTGTTTCTATGGTGAGTCCGAGACTTAGTGTATACTAACATATATCACCTAATGTGTCTATGGTGAATCCGAGACTTAGTGTATAATTATATGTGTCTATGGTGAGTCCAAGACTTAGTGTATAATTATATGTGTCTATTGTTATTCCGAGACTTAGTGTATAATTATATGTGTCTATTGTTATTCCGAGACTTAGTGTATAATTATATGTGTCTATTGTTATTCCGAGACTTAGTGTATAATTATATGTGTCTATTGTTATTCC
>JAUMHH010208782.1:0-12898 GCA_032359455.1 Chlamys rubida
TCTGACATAAGAACTAGGTTTAGAAATAATTTATCTGTTGTAGCAAAACGTTGTAAAAACCTGTCCTCTTTTGCTGTGTTTCAATATGTTTATTAGATCACTTTAGGCACAATCTTATTAAAATAATGTATTGATCCACGCTCCGTTCCGTTGACTACGGAGCAGTGTGTAGTTTACGGAACGGAGTGTAGATAAAGATATTATTGTTATCAGATTGCGTCAGACATAGTTTTTTTTTAACTTTAGCTCTTCTAAAGATTTCTAAATGAACGCAATGACCAGTCTGTTCATTCTTTTTGCTTGTTTCTTAACTGAAAGACGTCGCTTGCCGTACTAGTTGGGAAGAAAAATATTGGACAGTTCAATGAACCAATAAGAGTAATGATAAAAGTCAGTTTTTGTGAAGTTGAACATATTTTGATTATTGATTGATACAGTTTTAACATATACATTAATATACTATCTC
The DNA here is from genome assembly GCA_032359455.1 of Chlamys rubida. Taxonomy (NCBI): domain Eukaryota; kingdom Metazoa; phylum Mollusca; class Bivalvia; order Pectinida; family Pectinidae; genus Chlamys; species Chlamys rubida. The sequence goes on from JAUMHH010208782.1 coordinate 467, forward strand.
TTTAAAACAGACATTAGTTTTGTTTCTTAATACTTAAACTTTCACTATTTGTGGTACCCGTCGTATGTCTGTCATCAGCACACACTGAAATACGATATCGGAAATGTGATCCTTATGACATTTGATCGATTGAAACAGACTCAAGGATATAAGGAGTTTGTGTAGAAGTATTGTAGAGCCGGTACTATTCACTGAAGTGATAGATGACCCTGTACGGTAATTTGATAATTTGTTCTCGGACCTACATTTCATATAAAGAACGAAATTGTTCTCCCATATAACTTGCATCAATAACCAACTTGAACGGTGTTATTTAAGTGCACATTCCAAGTGGTTGATATTATCTGACATTGTCAGCTGAGTGATTTGTTTTTACATTGCAGCATATCAGCTATTTAGGTCCCATTACAACGTGTCATTCACAAACCCTCATACAAAAAGGTACATAGAAACATGCAAATGTACAAGGACAATGTATGCCATACAAACATACAAAGACAAAATATACTGTAATGTCAATACCTTTACACACACATTCACACACACACGCACACACCCTCTCTCACACACACACACACACACACACACACATTCACACAATCTGAGATGGGATCTCTGAATGTTGGTGTGAAACACTGGCGCGGGCCTCGAAACTCGATACACTCAAGAGCACACAAACACATTCACAATCACACACCCTACCTTACACACAAAATCACACACATCTATAGATATATTCCCGCAAGTACATACTATTAAAGTTGAATATGTACACGTAATACAAGGAAATAACTTGCAATTTAAAATAAGAACAAAGTATAAGACTAGTAGAGCTATATGAACTACGTCTGACACTCTGCCATTATTAGCTGAATCACGTTTCACCTGTCGTCTCATTGGCATCACCAAAACATTGGTAAAAACGTGCAACACTCGATTTCAACAAAAGGAAATGTTAGGGCTGCGATAAGATGTCTTAAATTATATCTGTGATGCTATGAAAAGTTGCAAGTGACTGGTCTTCCAAAATTTCATAAGATGACAAGCACACACCAAAAATGTTGAACGCAGAAAAATGTAAGTGATTATACTACAAAAACCTTTTTAAACAGTGTATATATCGAGGAATTATGATTTAAAGAGGCGAGGGTGGGTATTGAAAAAATATACCACAGCATTTACACACAATAACAAAAAATACCACAACATCAATAATGGCAAAATCTACAACAAAACAATCAACTAAAAGCATACCACAGCATAAACAATGACAAAACAGTTGACGACATTAATAATGACAAAATATACCACAATATTAACAATGCGAAAATACGTCACAACGTTAACCTTGACAACAAATATCACAACATCAAAATACAACGACAAAATACACCACAACATCAATAATGACACTATATACATGTACCACAACATCAACAGATTATATTGTAATCATGTTTTTACATCTCAGCAGTTATATCATAGTACACAAAAGTCAGCGTCACAAGTTGTTGTTTTCAGATTTCATTTTCTTACCAATAGTTGATATCTACAAATACATATGTCGAAAGTATATAAGTTTAAATGCAGTCATATACGTATTGTAGTCATTTCCAGGATTGGGTTTTTCTTGGTTAACATCACAGCACTCAAAAGTCAATGTCATATTTCTTTAAATAGTTCATTCAGTAAGCCATGGTTGATTTATACATTTGTCAAAACTAGTTTTAACTGCAAACATATGTGAATTGCTAAGCATTAGTAGGAGTAAGGGGCCCAGGGTTCAGTGAATGATAAACCTTCATACGTAAAAAGAAACTAGAAATATAACAATGTTCTAGCCAAAATTGTTGTGCCGTATCTGAATCGCTGGCTTTATTTTTTTTTGTGTTAGTGAGAAAGGGAAAATATATCACAACATCGATATACAAGAATAAATTATACCACAGCGTCAACAAAAGAGGACAAAATAAACCACAGCGTCAACATACAAGGAAACATATACTCCGGTGTCAACATACCAGGACAAAAAAAACACAGAAGAATGATGAATTAATTTTCAAGATAAAAAATGGTATATTATTCGATTAACTGAATTATTCTATTGTTGCTATCCCAAGTCATATTATGTGAAAATTAACCATTTTAACATAAGATATTTCATACATCTGCTCAATTTACTTTCCAAAACACCAAAAGCTTCTAAAAAAGGATATTGAAATTCAATGTATTTTCGGAGTTAAGGTCACCAAGCATCCGGTAGGACATTTTTGGGGGTCTCCAAGAAAAAAGTAGCATTTTTAGTGTTATGTTAAAGTGTTCTCTACACTGAATCCAAAAGACAAAAAATCGTATGTGGTTACTTATAGAAACCACACCATATTTAAAAATTGCCAGTACTTCTCTAAATTTTAGAATTCATAAATTTAATGGGTTTTATGCGACACCTCCTTCCGCCCTTCTGTGTCAACAGTAGTTTAGTTCTATTTTAGATTTCTCCTGTGTGGCTCATAGCATTCCAAATGAGTCAAAGAAGGACGAAACAGCTGTATGGTGCATTTTAACATATTGTGTCAATTACCAAATTTTAAAGGCCCAATCACATGTTGCATTAAACTTACCCTTATTCTAAGTTTTATAATAAGTGTTGCTCAATTGAATTCAATATTTCGAATATGATACATTTTTCTGGTGTTTTTTGCGAGTATCTAATTTAGCTTTATTGCGAGATTATGGAATCGCGAAGAAAGTGAGTGATTTATTTCATCAAGTATAGGTAAATACCAAGCACCTACGCTATTTAACTTACACACAGATATGCACGTGGAAACGTCATCTTGAAACAATATCGCGAAATTTGCACAAATCGTAAAAAACCTGAATTATACAGTATTATATTCCCAAAGTTCCCAGATGCCAGATTTAAAGTATATGACATTTATCTCAGTAAGTACAGTAGCAGTCTTTTAGACATTTTATTCTCTAAATTATTTTTTTAAGATTGATTGACAAAAACTTTTTTTTTATTCTTCACGTGACAGTCAAAGAGACATTTAATACTGACTTTTTTATCAAATAAAAATAATTTTAAAGAACAATTCATATTCCTTTAAATTTATATTTTCATATTATACGAGGCTTTATTGAAAATAGTTTTATCAAAAAGTTAAATTATTTAATAGTTTAACAGGACAGATTGAGGTCAATTGTCGACCCAACGTCCCGGAATGGCATTTGAAGTGGTTGACAGTGTATGACATACGGATCGCTTGGTTAAGCTACCTGATTAAGGGATAAACGTTAATGTTTGGAAACTAACATTCATACTGGTTTTTAGAGTAATGTTCAGGGATTTAGGCTCGGGCTAACGGTACAGGGCCTAGTACATATATGTAGCAGGCTTGATTTATGATTAAGAAATCTTCCCTGTCAAATAAAATAGCATTACTTGCCAAGTACTTTGATGCAATGCAAGCTTTATCCAATATCGATAAAAACGTTTCTTGTGAAAGTTCGTACAACACTGATTCATTGATGTCATGTCCTACCCTTAAAAAGGTTGACAACATTAAATTGTTCTGGTGTTTTATGTTCTATCAATCAAACACCTGAGCAACCATATTGATTAGTAAATGTCCAATTGTGTTTGTGTCATTAAGCTGAGTAACAACACCGATTTGTTGATGTTCTTTAGCTGGGTGACATCTGAATCTGTTGGCGACTTGATGTTTTCAACCGGATAAAGTCATTGATTTGTTGATGTTTTTAGCTAGGTCACCCCTACATCTGTTGACGTACTGATGTCTTCATGTATTTTAGCTGGATAACAACATTTATTTGTTGACGTCCTGATGTGTTTATGTCTTTCAGCTGGGTAACATCGTTGATTTGTTGACGTACTGATGTGTTTATGCCTTTTGGCTGGCTAACACCATTGCTTTGTTGATTCTCTGACGTATTTCTATGCTAAGGTTCGGAAATTAATATTAACAAAATCATTCTGACGCTTTATATGTTTTGGTATATATATGATATAACTGCTGTTTTCATGCCCAAAATTTGTAAATAGATCATTGACTCTGTTAGTCTGATTAAAACCAAGAATGGCACAACATAGATTGACATTATTAATATGTTATTTCTGTAAGTATTTGACAAAAATGAATTTCAGTTAAAATATCAAAATTATTTAGATTTTGGTTATGTATCAATGATAAACATATACATTCTTTCGAAATAACATTATTTTTAGAATTGATGTTCAATTGGTGACGTTTGTCTTACAACCCTGTAAAAGACAACGTAAATCAAGGTGTATTACATGTAACACACCTCAATTTTTGTTTCAATGGTGGATTACATCAATTTGGATGTCCACCCTTTGGGTCCCTCGCATCACATGTGAGGCCTGTAAGGACAAAACAGCTGTACGGTGCAGTGTTATTAATTTTTGGCGTACTGTTATATGTTATAGTTTTTTAACGTGTTAGTGTTTTCATGAAATTGTACAAACACGGACAGTAGCGTTATATTCCTACTCTCAGCAACTCACCCCGAGCTTTATTAAAATAATAATTTGTTTGATAAATCATGTTTACGTTAATTTACCGTTTAAGGTATTAAATTAGACTGAACACTCAATGACAACGATTAACAAGTTTATTTTAATTGATATATAACAATTTATATAACACACAATGAATGAATTGCTTATAAGAAACCAATACAAAAAAAACGTTTGAATTGTAAAAAATTAAACACGTATGAGAATAATACATATTTTACAAAATAAAGAAGTTTGATGTATATCAGATGAAATTGCATACATGATGCACAAGATGTTAAACACAGAAGAAAGTATTTTTTTGATTACTTAATAAAAACAAATCCACTGCACTTATTTAATAAAAGATATCCAAATGATTAAGAAATATAAATGAAAATAATGCAAGTGTCCCTGCTATAATTTTAAATCATGAAATTATTACTAGGTGATACCACACTGGTAAGATACGCTGCCTTCTAAATTTACTTTCCAAAATTGATTTAATCAATTATTGCCTTGGTTATATGAAAAAATGTCAATCTGTTTATGTAAGGAACTCATATACAAGTACATTTTGGTTGAAAATTATTATATTCCATATACATAACCTTAAATCTCGATCCTGATTGGAAGATAATCCGGCCCTAACAAGTCTGTGATTCCTTACAGTCAAATTCATCTCAAACTTGTAAAATAGTAGACCAGTCGTAAAAATAAGACGTCGATTTCATGTTAGAACCTGCTAAAAGGCTTTGAATTTTAAGAATAAGCCATATACTGCCGGCTCATTAATATACTTCGAAAGTACGAGGGCATTGAAAAGAGACTTGTTTCGAAAATATTTCTTACATGATAATAAGCCGCGCCTTATAATCGAGAATTTAGAATATATAAACAAAAACACGATATCGACTAAATATTGATTATTTAGGCACGCGTATATCAAAAACATATTAATGTTAATAATTTATAACAATATATGGCTGAATCACCTTATTGTTGAATTGAGAATATTTGGTTTTTGATACTTTTAACATCCGTCCAATAACACCGAATAATACAGTTCCATCAAGTCAGCTTTTCCTAGCGGCATCTCTAATTCCTGTTCTCCTGTCCAGCAGGCAAGATATATCCGATTTTACCATAGCCAATAAGCCAGCCGTTCACACACATTTCATACATTGCAGTGCTGTTCACATACATTTTATGCATTGCAGTGCTGCAGTGCCGTTCACATATATTCCATATATTGCAGTGCTGCAGTGCCGTTCACATAATTTTTGTATACATTGCAGTTCTGCAATGACGTTCACATATATTCCATATATTGCAGTGCTGCAGTGCCGTTCACATACATTTTATACATTGCAGTGCTGCATTGCCGTTCACATATATTCCATACATTGCAGTGCTGCAGTGCCGTTCACATATATTCCATACATTGCAGTGCTGCAGTGCCGTTCACATACATTCCATACATTGCAGTGCTGCAGTGCCGTTCACGTATATTCCATACATTGCAGTGTTGCAGTAGAACTTCCATTGGTAAGCTGACCGATGTCACACACCTGTTGTCCTCGTCTTTAGTCCATCTTTATTTATATCACAGACAAAATTAATGAGCTTTATTGACAACTTATTAGCTAAATAGCTAACCGGTTAATTATTCACACGCCTGACCACAGAAAATTATGAACAAACTTTCAATCCATCAATAATGTCACAGGTTAATAAATTCGCAAAGCAAGGAATGTTATACTGTTAAATACGCGTATAAATGTCACCCAAACATAACAAATCTTAAACGAATCGTTCCCGGTACCTGTAATATAGAAAACAGCATAATTATTTTTTATCAAATTTTTAACGAATTAATCTATGCAGGATGACAAAAACAATTCCTTCGGATTGAGTTTTACTTGTTAAGCTAAATCATCATAAATGTTCATTGAACACTCGATCAATACTATTGCTTTTACTGTTAACCTCTAATAAGCTACAACATGATATGCTAAATCTAACTATCGCTATTTAAAGAAGCATCCATGAGTCGAAATTTTCTTATCATTCTATCAAGATTGCCACAAGACATTGTACTGCATAGTCATTTTTAATGCAATACACATGAGAGGTCTATGATATTGATACATTTGCAGTAATTTTAACACGACATAAAAATTCAAACTTTTTTGCACATTTTAAAGCCATACTTACATTTTTTTTAAAAGTATTGTCAGCATTGTTAGGAACTTTTCAGATATTCATCGCGGCATTGACAAACGTTGAAATTAAAGTCATTAGAAATTGTTTACATAACAGATTTGCAAATTTCACTTTACAGGTGGGATATATAATATTTTACCAGTATACAGTATATTGACTGAACATAACAACACACATACCCAAACATGTCGTTGGGTCGTGTTGACAACCTTGGGCGTCGGATATAAAGCTAAGGATGTAAACAAAAAATGACTAAATGCATTATTCACATTATTAAACAGTTTAAGATACTCATGAAATAATTGAGCCCCAAAATCAGAAAACACGCAGTTTATTGAAAATTTGTATTCAATATACACGAATGACACAAATGATATTACCCAAGGTAGAATAAAGTCACTCATATGTTACAATTTGCTTAATTGAGGTTGGTTGAATTATGATATGTCCATATACATGTATATGTATATACAGCAAAATTTGATATGTGTACTTTTCAATAATTTGCATAGAAGGAATGACTTAAATGTTTTAAAATTAAATTGTATTACGCATATGAAATCATCCTTTAATTGAAAGTAGTATATGTCATTAAAATATTTTTTCCAGAATAGTAGAAGGCTCTCAAGATAAAACACCACTGTATCAGTTATAATCGCGAAGAATAGTTCCACTCAAGAGTATTTCTGTTTTGTTTTTGTTTTTGTTTTTGTTTTTTTACTTGGGGTACCTTCCCTTCTATATAGAAGATGAAGCAACCAAAAGAAGTTTTCTAGCTGAGAGTAACGTAAATGCAACGTAAATATTTCATATAACACCTGCAATTCTGTCAAAGGTATTGCAACATAGGATTTTACTGAAAGGTTTATTTTGAAAGGTTTAAAACAAATATTTTACAATAGTGACAATAGTACCTTAAAAAGTCCTAATTCGAAAACTACAGCATTTATTAATTTTCTTTGCATGACTCTAAGCATAACATTTGTTTCATATACATGTATCTGTTAATCTTATAAAACTTTTTTTTTTCAAAATATTTACTAAATTACAATTACACCATTTGGTCAACGTGTAGGTATGTTTATTTCATGTTAGACTGACCTGATTTTCTGTGTCTAATAATCTGTACGCATCACCGGGTTCAACGTACTCGGGTCTTCTTTTCTCATGCGCCGCTGAAGTGTGGTAGTCACGTGGCGAGTCCCATATTTCCATTGGCAAATACATCCGAGGCTTTTAGAAAAACAGTAAAAGACCGTTTTTAATTCATTTTTACTCTAGTAGATGATGTTTTCTGCCAATTATAGGTACGTATGATTATAAACATTCAAAACAATGTTGTATCTTGAGAGAATAAAATAAAACAAGATTAAATATAATTTTGAATTCAAATCTAGCAACTGCCTATCGTTTTTATTTTATATATTTATATTTATAACTTGAGAAAAATAGTCATAACAACGAACTCAAACAAAAACAAAGAAATCTGCAATACTTGTCAAAATTAATAATTAAAACACAAAAACAAATAGTGTTAAAATGCTTTTTTGTATTTATGTTTTCATAAACTATTGTAAAAATCCGTCGGTAGAAAATAGAGTACAATGCCCTCTTAATCGGACGAAATCGAAAATTCAAAATTGACAGATAAAGACAATATCAGAAGCTGAGGACACTTGGGGGGAAATGAGAAAATAATAATAACTTAAAACAGCGAAATAAAAAAATAGTTCAATCATTTTTAAAATAGGGTATTAAAACACTATTAGAAATAGTGTACAAGTACGCTATTTGTATTCTAATAAACTATGGGGAAAATTGCAAATTGGTTTAATGACATCTATGACTTTACCGGTACAGCAGGTTGGCCGCTGTTACTTTCCCAGCCATTATAATAGGCTGCCGGGCGTTCATTTTCGGAACTCCCCACCATGTGTTCCCGTCTTGGTTCTCCCCGGTCGGCCCTCTCTTCAATATTGTACGCTCTATTGGCCCTCAAGTTCTCCATTCTTGTTGGCATACTGCCATAAACTCGATTATGTCTGCAGAAAAACGTCAACACGATCAAATATAGTCAAGCTTTACCGGGTTATCTCCCCTTTGAGTATCAGCATCATGTTTAATAGCAAAACAGTATTAAACAAATAGCGTTTGAGTAATGAAAATAAATGTTAATGATTTATTTTGTTAATTCATTTCAACAGCAAATTGTATGCATACCTTTAAAGAAAAGCTAAAAGAAACGGATTTAATACAAACGAGAATTTATATTAAATTATAGATATATTACACGAATACTTTGAATATAGTATGCTCATTCATTTCATTTCATTTATAACTACACTCGATAATTTATGATATACGCTAAAAATTATAATTCAAGGGGTCAGGACATACATTCAATGTATAACAATCAGACGGTGAAAGTTCATCTCCGTGTTAAGTTTGTTTCCAGTGCGTAAATTACACGTTAACATCATGAATATAGATGCGTACGGATTACAATATTTTAATTGCATTGATAAGCGTAAAGTTTACTTTCAATTCAAAACTCCACATTTCAAATACAAAAGACCACTTTTTACAATCCTGAAAGAAGTAATGTTATGTTACGTGTCAATTTCCTTGACGTCTACGTCCGATGAAATACTACTTGCCTTGTATTGCTATGGGTTTTCTTTGTCGTCCTTCTTTTCTTGCATACACATACGATGACGACTATGATGACGATGATCACTGCTCCTCCTAACCCCGCGGTAACTGCCAGAATGTTTGTGAGGGCACTGGACTTTAAGCAGCTATCACTGTAATGCTCGAATACGGTGTCTGGGAGGCATCTGTAATACAAAGTTGCACCATGAAGCGGTAAACCATACGCTCGTCACAGATTAGTTGGGCAGTTGTAATAATTATTTGGTTGGTTGGTTGATTGTATAGGATTTAACGTCCTATCAACAGCTAATGTCACTTAAGGACGCGCTTCCATGTGAGTTATGTATGCGTGCTTGCTTGTGTGTGTGCTGGAGGCAAGGTTCATTGTTGTATTAACCTCCTTGTGATAGCGCGGTTCTGATGCAGACTTTAAAGTGCTATCTCACTGAAATGCCATGCCGAAGGCACCCAGCACTGAATTCCGTCCGGTCACCCAACACATTATACTGACAACGGGTGAACCAGTTGTTGCAATAACCCTTAATGCTGAATGTTACGCAGGAAATAACAACTACCATTTTTAAGGAATTTGGTATGTCCCGGCATGGGGACAGAACCCATTGCCTTCCTCACCTAGAAGAACGCTCAGCGTTAAAGCCAAAAGTGAGGTATTGCTAAGTGAGGCGCTAAGAAAACATTTGAGGTGATTAATTTAAAGGAAGCATATATCAACTGATGGCATTTGAAAGAGTGAAATACAACATCATTGAATGTATATACCATTGATTTAATAAAATCACAAGGAATAACACTACACATTACAGCCGGATATAACGACGGTTTTTATCGAAGTTATGTGTTTATGTAATTAATCTTGGGTTTTTTTAAGTTTGAAGTTAATCGGTTAGTAAACACCCCAGATATAAAGCGGATATCGTGATTCAGGGGACATAACTCGAAAGTCATTACAGTCAAATAACAATTAAAATTAAAATTGTAATACATTTATTTCATAGAACTTTTAATTTGTGATTCCTTACTACGTAATTTTAGTGATTATTCTTTAGGATTTTAGCCAATGCCACCTCTTTATCCACATAACTTTAATGAGAAATACATGGTGATCAAATATTATATTCAGAATAAACAGTATGTATATATTTTTAAAAAAATGATACAAAATTAAAAAACGCTCTTTAACGTCAAAATTTGTGGAACAACAAGAATGGACAAAGAAACAAAATCATTTAGTTTCATATAAAACCGATATAAGCCTACACAAAAAAATATTATAAATAAACTAATTAAATCAAATTAACTTTTATTTATATTAATTAGTTTACCAATTAAAAAACATGTGCAATTCAGAAAAAAGCTGTATTGCTAATTGTTTTGAAGAAGGAAGAACCGTCTGAAATATTCAGCGAAGCAACTGTCTGTGCTGTCCACCGTGGTAATTTCTTTTTAGTGTATTTGAGTTGTCTTTCTTTGAAGCTGAATACAGGTACTTTTTTAAAGACAGTTTTCAGTTGCTTATATCTTGTTTCCAAGCGTAGATTGTATACATGTCTGTGACAGTCATAGACATTTTTCAATAGTTTTCTGTTGATATGAAAACAAATGACGTAAGGATACAGATCATTGAAGTAATGAAAATAATTTAAACCATATTTCAACACTGTAGAAACTATAATAGGCAAGACAACAGCTATTGCAACGACGTGAAATCTCAATCAAACGCTGAATTGGGAAATAAATGAATAAATGAAAAGAAACGACTTTAAGCGTCAACACAAAAAGATTAGAAAATGAATTCACAGTTTATACAAGAATAAAAATACTATCAATCACGGAGACGCCAAACAAACAAATTCAAGAACGACACCGTAGAGAACTATATAATACATTTGTACATATTCATATATATATATTTGTTCTTAAACAATTTTAGTAGAACTTAAGCGATATTTATAAAGGTTATTGCATTCTTTTCAAATGGAGGTAAATTATCTATTTAATTTTATCGCAATACCATCGTATTATAAGGTGGTTATGCGTTACTGTTTTGAATTTGTGAACAACTTATTCAACCGACTGTAACGGTCATTAATTCAGTCGATTCGCTGCTTTTTCAGACGTCACAGGAAACCATAATCAAATTTACTTTCTGAAACTACCATCCACCTATGACTAGAACAGTTTCCCTATGACGTAATGCGACGTCTACAATTTATACCGTTTTTACTAGTTGTAAATAGAAGCATACGTTTAATTTCCACATCAATTAATTGTTTGATTTTATCTTAAATTCGGCGATTTGGGTAGATAATGTCCAGATGTACGAAGAACAGAGTAACATTTCACTGCACAACATGGCCATCACTAAACAGTGTTACTTAAGGTGAAAAAATCAAAAAAATCCGTGTCTAGAGTGTTCCGAAATATAATTATGTAATATACAGCTAAAAGGGAAAGGTGCCTCGAAAACCCTTTATAGAAGTTCGGCGAGATATACAGTAGTTTTGTCATTGAAATCAACAAGCAGACCGACGTTACTTACTTGCACCTTGTGTTCCCTGACGGATGAAGTAAGCAAAGCCCGTAGTCACCACATACATCGTACGTGCATTTCGACCTACAGACGACCCCGCCGTTTACACTATCACTGCAATTTTGGTATGCATTGCAGTTAACTTGTAATTCACACATACTTGCATTTTCCGCTGAAAACAACGAATCAAATATATCATAGTGGTGATTTTCAAATGATAATTGATTTATATATATAACTGTGGCCATAAAATATGAACTGATATCTTTTTTTTCTACTTTATTGAAATTTATCATTTATGTGTTAGATAGAATAAAAAATAAATGCATACATATGTCAATGTAATGTTTTCTTTTGTGAAATAAAATATCCTATGCTTCAAAGAGAGAAAATAATAAGCTACACTACCATCAATAATTCTTCAAAAATTCAACTCAGATCATCACCGAACAACGCTATA
>JAUMHH010208793.1:0-12898 GCA_032359455.1 Chlamys rubida
ATTCATGAAACCGTTCTCATGCTCAAGCATGGATTCTGTGCTCAAACCAGATTTCTTGTAACCCATCTAAATCATGTGAAATGATAAAAAAGTCAAATTTAAATATTGAAAACAGTATTCCGTTTCAATTTTTTTCAATTTTTGTCCAAAACTTTAACAAAATAAGTTTTTTAAATAATTTATAACTAGAACAAGAAATTAGACTTGAGCACACCATGCTTGAGCATGAGAACGGTTTCATGAATACGGGTGTAGCCAGGCTCATTTTTTACACTCAAAACAATGTTGTTGATTACATGTTGTTTAGTTCATCTTTATTATTTCTCATTAAAGTCCCACAATGTATGTTTTTCTGTTTATAAATGGCTCATCAAAAGCATAGTAATGCAGAAAAAAACAGTGTCCAATACTTAGTTACAGTTTTTGGTAGTGGTACGGCGGAGAGAAGTGACCAGAAAAGTAGTGACGCGAGGACATTAACACAAGGAAAGCTAAGGGAACGGCAACAAGCTCTACATATGCAAAACAAACTAGAATTTGGAGAGAGAGAGGGAGAGAGAGAGAGAGAGAGAGAGCAATTTGTTTCACATACTTTAATTCCATTAAGGAAAGCAAACAGAGCTAAACGACAGACATCAACGGTCGTATCGCGAATGCAAAGGAGACCTACCTATTCTGAATGAGGATCAAACCAATACGACAGGTGGACAAATATGCTGGAAGATATAAGTCAGAAGGATGGAGACGAAACGGAGGACATTCTGGCCAAATATAGTGCCCAACAAGATGTGTACAGGTTAGTGAGAATAAACTCTATCACAAACATCGTGATTTGTACGTTGATAATTAAGTCATGTCATAGGATTGTGCAAGGAAAACACCAGAGAAGAGGAGAGTAGTACCGCCCAAAGAAGCATAAACAGCGTGGAATGGCGGAGAAGGAGAGGTATCCTTCGGTTAGAAGACATAGGGAAAGGAAGCACCAGGTGGAGTGGTGAACAATCCATGGCCGATTCTACATCTGGTGCCTACGGGATCTGTAAGTTGAAAGTAAATGTCTTACCAATTTTGTTATTAGTTCAAAAGAAATGCCGACACCGCGTTACAATGTATAAGAATATCCACAGGCATTCATAATACATAAATTTCTTCACATTTTTCTTACCTGTATATTATATTGTTGTTTACATATTTTTCTTACACTTGATTGATCCAATTAGCATGTGACTTCGATAAAGCGTGATATCGACCCTAGAGTGTGGTACTGTATTGATTTGGTATTGTGACGTCATGGCCAAATAGAGAATAGGTATTTCATATTTAATATTAGCGGTTTCTTGTCAATACTCTCTATTTATTTGCTTCTATGTGCCGACGTCAAATGGACCGATCCGGAGTCAGGAAAATACACTCAAAAATCAATAGATTAAAATAAGAAAACTTGTGTAGCATTTTTCATTCCCATGTGTCGCGACGAGAAAACAGTGACAAACAGTGATTGGTCTTTGACGATGTTTTCAGTAAGTCTGTTTTGATACAAGTGTTTTGATTTCTTGAGACATTTTTGATTGCATCAGTAAGATATTCTACATCGTAAAGTTTGTAGGAGATTTGATTCTTTTCAGGGAAATCATTCACTTATGTATCAGTTTAAGCTATTTACACTTTTATAACATATGTAAAAGATGTTTACGACAGTAAAAATGTAATGCTATCATGCGTTCAGACGTAAAATACCCTCTCGACTGTCGCTGTTTATCAATCGGAAAGCACCTATGAAAGCAAGCTTATTTGATCTGATTAACTTTACGAGTGACGGTGTTGTAAATGAGGGGAACTGACGTGCCTAGACGGCCGACTTATACTCACTAATTGGAAACATGGAGTAATATATTTAAAATATCGGCCAGAGGTATTGAAGAGGGATTAGTGGGTTGGCCACAGAGGGGCTATTCAAGAGGATAGGCGAGATCGAATGGGGACTTTTCATACGAATTTGTAGGGATCCGATTATAAATGCGAGTATCCTCGCGAGACATGACTGTACTATATCGTTTTGGTGTTCTTTAACAGGCGGTCTACATGTAAGCACTGCTGTCAACTACGACTGGACCTCTGAATGACCTGGAAATCGTCTGCTCCACTATCGTCTGCTCCACTTGGAATATCGTCTGCTTGACTAGGGATGTCGTCTGCTTGTCTAAGAATATTGTCAAAGGGGAAAAAAATGAGGAATTTATGAAGGTAAAGTTGCTTTAGTTTGAAATTATAGTCTGAAAAGTCAAATGAAGAAACGGGTTTTGTGCTTTTCATCAATGATGTATTTGCGAGGATTCATTTTATCCGACAGCCAGTAGTGCAGTATTTTTCTGAGCCAAAAAGAGCATGAACATTACAATCATTCAAATCTGCAAACTTTGACCAGACGCGTTATTAATTCACGGGAACGTCTGCTTTTCTTAGTGAACAAATGTGGTCAGACTTTTTTGCCTTCATTAGCGCAACCATTGCATCAAGACACAAGAAAGGCTATTGTTGTACGACGTGTCTTCATGCCAGTCACAATTCATATTTGATATTAAGTTTTTGTTATAAGAATGTATATCCCACACATGCTGGTAATTGACTGTCTAAGACACGGTGAACACGATTGTAATCCTGGCAGATACTTATGAAATTTTATATTAGGAAATCTGCGACGGCTGTATGTTTGTTTTGGCAGCGTAAATTCAAGCTTCTGTTGTAGAAAACCTTGGTTACGTAATTTATTGATCAACAGGGAATATCCACCCGAAACATTCTGTTAATGAGAACAATCTCAGTGGCAGTGTATTAACTATGATAGGTACACTTCGGACGCAGATTTGAAGACGTATGTTACTATTGTGGAAAGGAAAATTAGCGATCGTGGAAAGAAAAAACAACAACCGTCACTTGTATGGTGAGCTCACCTTTGCGTATAGTTTTGTACTGGTTCACACTGACTTATATCATGTAAAAAGTTACCTAAGTATCTGTATGTACTGGAAATTTGGTAATCCTACTCTGGACTGCCCTGACCCATTTCTGAATACTCCGTTCATGGTCCTTGACATATGAGGTACTCCAGATTGAAGTGTCTCAAAGTGGAGGTTGTCCGAACATACAGGGTTCTACGGTACCACTAATATGTACGACCTATAGTACAATTCAGCGATACTTATTTACGTTATGAATTAAACGTTCATTTAGTTTAAATATGTTATTTTTTGGGCTCGGATGTTAAAAAAGCCTGATTAGTTTAACGATAATTTTACAGATTTTTGTTTAATGTGGCATATTTTCTTTTTAATTGAAATTCAAAACGCAAGTATTAGCACAGAGATTCAAAATTTTCATCTGAAGACCAAAATAATGTAAGTTTGAGATATTTATCAAAAATCGCTGTTTGAGAATTTGCATTCATGAGTCGTTAAGCTAACTAGTCTTTAAATCTTCACTCCAGATACATAATTAAGGATTTATACAGAACATGACACTAATGTACCGGTTATAATATTTTCTAAAATATATCATTATGTCATTATATATGTTGTAAATTTGTCAAACAGTTGACATTCGTTTAATGCATAGATGTACACAGTACCGATATAAATCAAATATCGTTATTCTCATAAACGTATTTACAATACAAGTGTAGAGAAATATGACATATTACATCATGATATAATATATAATGGACAGACATAATGGATATACGTGGTATATTTTAAGGATTGAAATCAAATGCAATTATCGTTAATCAATCAGAGATTTATATAATTAGCGATTAATTGGAATATTAGTCTTTAATTAGAGACGATGACATGTAAGATTAAGATGATGGTTCCACACACGGCCTTCGTAATGGGAATTTGTATAGTACAGTTATTAAAGTACGCCTTGCATATACAGGCTTAGGCTAAAGAGTATTTAGATGTGTCTGTGGATTGTACTTACTTAAACATATTGTCAATTCATTTCGTTCATTAAAATATTTAGTTGATGCAAAGTATTTAAACAATTAAAACAAAACAAAATCAATTCAGAAGGTGTCAAAAAATGCACTCTAGAAGAAAAACCACCGCACTTCTGTATTGTACATTGTGTATCAAGGACAATGGGACGAGAATACCGACCAGTTTCTATGATTGGTTTATGACTTTCACACTGTAGCTAAATCTTGCCAAAAAGGTCAATGTAGTTGCTTGTCTTTGTTCTTTGTATACAATTCATAATTTTTTGCAATGTGTTATATCATTTTGAAATAACCAAATTAGCAAAATATTGCCGAAAAAAATAAGGATGCGGTTCTCCCAACTTCAGCTTACCATCTGTAACCAGTTAAGGACAATTCTCGGAGGAATCTTAGTTGCCATCGATACATTTTACATGAGCCACATTCGGCAAACTATTAATTATGTCCTTTTGGTTTACATTTACAAGGTTTACAGTCAAGGTTGCCTCGCGTTGAGATGTTACAAACCGTTTTTCCCTGTTCCAATATAGAAACTGCAGGAAAGGTTTTAGATTTGCTGTGCATAAAATGCTGACTCCTCGTTCAGTGATAATGATATGTGGTCGCAAATGAATTTTGTTTGAAAATATTGTTTGACACGTCAAGGAATTTCGTAAAGCAAACTCCCAGGTATCTATAGCGGTCAGTATTATTGACGTTTAGCTCACCACTTTGATTGTAGTGGTTGGTTGGTTGGTTGGTTGGTTGACGGGTTTTTCGCCTACATGATTCCACCCATGCGGGTTGTAGTGAGCTAAACATCAATTATATATATATATATATATATATATACTGACCGCTGCACGCATACACAACATACATGGAGGCACGTCCTTAAATGACCTTAGCTGTTAATAGGACGTTAAACAAAATAAAACCAAACCAAACCAAACCAATATAAGGCGAAAACATATCGATATTTTGAAGAATTCCTAATAGAATCAATTTCGTTTTGTCGCCATTTTCTGTACCAACCATATCAAGCATCGGCACATCCATTCAAGACAGACTATTATTACAGAATTAATTTAATAGCAAATGTTAATCTTATAATCCAATGTGATACTCCCACACAATGCGTTAATCTGTGAATTCTAGTAATTGGTTCGTGTGTTTGTCTTAACGCCCCACATAACATGGTTATCGGATTGCCCTTGAGAATGACGGTAATCTGACAGTACTAATCAGACGTCATTGTGTATAAGGCCGATACACAATACAGTGTCATACTGTAATAGTGTTTATTTGTTTATATTGTTTGTTTGTCGTTAAATTCCAAATACATTACTAGATAATTATTTTTTCGCTTTGTGATTTTGTACTTAATGCTCATTTAATTATTGGGGATATGTATGTGAGTATCTGGTATCTCCTGTTTTCTTTGTTACCGTGACGGATTCCTGCCACTCTGCGGACAATCTGTGGAGATCGAGAAACTCGTGCTACACTATAACTGGTTATATTTTTATCATTACCGTACCAGTGTAGACGCCATTGATGGCAATCATCATTTAAATGTACTGTACAGTAATTAACAGGTTAGCTATATTACCACGCATACACACCCTCTCATATACCCCTATAAACTCGTGCTACAATATACCTGGTTATATTTTATCATTACCGTACCAGTGTAGACGCCATTGATGGCTATCATCATTTAAATGTACTGTACAGTAATGAACAGGTTAACTTTAATTTATTACCACGTATACACGCCCTCTCATATACCCCTAACGCCAACACCCAACCACATCATACTGCCTATTCTAATAACAGCTTATGCGAAAGCTATTCAATGAAAGAATTCTATTGCAATTGTCGGAATGATATCTTTTGAAATTGTTAAGTCTATAATTTTTTATATCGTCATGTATGCAGAGCATCGTCACGGCAGACGCTGTGGCATATATTGTATTTTGTGTTGACGCTGTGGTATATATTGTATTTTTGTGTTGACGCTGTGGTATATTTTTTACTTGTGTGTTGACGCTGTGGTATATGTTTTACTTGTGTGTTGACGCTGTGGTATATTTTGTACTTGTGTGTTGACGCTGTGGTATATATTGTCTGTTTGTGTTGACGCTGTGGTATATATTGTATTTTTGTGTTGACGCTGTGGTATATATTGTATTTTTGTGTTGACGCTGTGGTATATTTAGTACCTGTGTATTGATGCTGTGAATATTTTGTCTTTTTGTGTTGACGCTGTGGTATATTTTGTCTTTTTGTGTTGACGCTGTGGTATATATTGTATTTTTGTGTTGACGCTGTGGTATATATTGTCTGTTTGTGTTGACGCTGTGGTATATATTGTCTGTTTGTGTTGACGCTGTGGTATATATTGTCTTTTTGTGTTGACGCTGTGGTATATATTGTCTGTTTGTGTTGACGCTGTTGTATATATTGCCTGTTTGTGTTGACGCTGTGGTATATGTTGTCTGTTTGTGCTGACGCTGTAGTATATGTTTCCTATACTAGTTCATGCCGTCCCATTACGCCGTCCTACCAATCCTTTCCTATGTCGTCATCTAGTGACGTTGTAGTGTACCTCGCATACCTGACCACTCTAATGCGATTCTTTTTATCTTAAAATGAGTTTTATGTAACAATTTTTTAATTTAACTGTTAACTGTTGACAGAAACATTATCCTTATCCGTAACCAGGGTATTCTATCAGGACGGCATTGAATTACACTGAAGATGATTTACGACCTTATTTACACCCCTGTCAGCCGAGAGTAAAGCCATGTTAACCATTCATTACATCGTTGATGACTGAGCTGGTGTATTCAGACGACGCTTACTCTTCCGGAACACCTGGTCTTATTTTCCCTATACTTTTTCAAGGGTATTCATGTTAATCTTTCTTTTGTTCAAGTTTTGCCCTTGTTGTGATCGATTTTGAGTTCAAATAATAGTTTTTGTTGACACTTCGATATTCTCCTGTAATTTGTTTTAATATCTTTTCCGTCCAATGCTGAGGTTCGTGAAATATTTTCCTTTATTTTGGTGTCTTCCTGGTTCCTATGCGTTTTCTATTTAACTTCTGCCGTCTTGTTTATTTGATAAAAGTACTTGTTTATTATCACTATTGAGCTGTAGGCTTAAACAAAATCTGAGGGAATATTCCCCCTGTCTACTCTGTACGTGATATTTTGTTTGGTACTCTCCTCATATATATTCGTGCTTGAGATTACACATTAGATGCCAATCTGCTTTTATTGTAACCAATGTGTCCGGCAATATGTGGTTCACAATCCTTCATGTGCCCTTCAGTAAAATTATTCCATCTTGTCCTTTAAAAAAGATATATTCAATTTCAGAATACTTGAATGGCCTCCAGCTGTATGTTATCTACGTTAACATACTTACACGGATGTGTGTGTACTTGATGCCATATTTGTTCTGCCGGATGCCTTCCTTTTGTACTGGTCCCCTGCCGTATAATATTAAACAGTACTGGGCTATTTTGTATACAGGATACCGCACGATAATTTAAATGTATACATATCGATATGTGATTTTGCAGGTGTGAGCCTCATACTTTGTTAAGTCTATGAAGTGACCATTTAAAAGCTCGTCCGCTGCTCCCCCAAACAGCAACAAGTCTTAACGCTCTCTGCCGAACTAAAGGTAAGCATTATTTGTATGCTAGTGTAAATGCCGTTTTGTTAACACTAAAGATTTAAAAGATACTTATATAGATATTAGGATTATGTGAAAAAGCTTACAATGAACCCTCTCATTGGATGTTTATATTACATATACGTCACATTCATTCAGAAGTACTACTAAATTAACGTAAATAGCCATACGACATTTTTGTTCATTCATTCATTATAAAAGGTTCTCATAAATCTATTTTATGAAAATTACAAGTGATTAATTATTCATACATTCGTTAATCCAACTAATTTGGTATGCATCTTCTGGATATAGATTATATACGTTAACATTGGATGAGAGTTCCATTCATTACTATGTCGATTTCCTCTTTGTACTTAAAAGAATACCACGGAAGCAATATTGAATACGTAAATACTCGTCATGGTCGAATATTTGACATAAAAGTCGTAACGTTCCGTTTCAATGAAAGTACACGTTATTTATTATTCATATATTCATAAATCAAATGATTTAATATGCATATGTATTATGTAAATAAATATCATATGAAGGTTTCATTTATTACTATGCCGATCTCCTCTCTATATAGAAAGTTCCTCGGACGCATTCGTAACCTTTTTCGTTTTTATTAAATTAAAAAAAAAAATTGATTAAAGAATCACGAAGTCATTGTTTGAATGACAATTTCCTGACAGGATTATTGCTAGAAATGTTTGTATTTATTCACATATATTTAATATTTGCATAAAAAAAAAAAAAAAAAAAATGAAAGGAGATGCATTGACAACTCCTTTTTCATTGCCCATCGGCCGTGTATGATTCCGCTTCATGGTATGATTAATATGTGAATTACTCAAAGTATTTAAAAATTGAATATATTAGGAATCATTTTTTGAAGTTCGACACGATTAAATATTCCGTACACTAATTTTTATCTAAATATATTGAAATGAAACCGTGTTGGCGTCTAATGGATTTCATTTTGATGTTTTGAGCACAAAACAAGGGTTTATATATTATTTTGTTCTTTATATTGAAAGCATTGTATTGGTATATCTATAATGTGATTTGTTGTTAGCCATAGGGGAAAATATTTTAATTTTAATTTTTAAGGATTGTCATTAAACCCTCATAACGCACAAATGATTATTTTCACTCAGTCCTCATAATCTCACCATCATATATTTATCATAACTTCATAGAAAGGTCATGACTTACACGATTTTCAGTACAATGTCACAAGAAAATATCACGGACGTCAACCAATTTATATCTATATTTAAATGACCCACTCCTTGGTACTCGAAGATAAGAAATGTGACCTTCCATTGTCGAATATTTGTAAAACTTTCTCTGTATGTCAAATGGGGCAAATGTAATTTGACTCAGTTTGATACCTTTAAATAAAGGTAGTCTGTTTATCCCATACTTTGTTGATAACTTGAAGTCTTATAGACAGTCCCACTGACAAATGTCTTGCGTATTGACACATATGACCACATGGCATAACTCAGGATGATTACTACTAGTATTAGGCCGGTTTAGCTCAATGCTATATTTAAGAACAATGAAAAGTATAACCATATCATTAAATATCTGTATGTTATTTATTTTTGTCTGAATTTTTATTTTCAAGGATTACTATTAAAACCCTCATAACGCATTAAGTATGATTTGTGCTCAGTCCTCATTACTATCATAATTTCATTGGAGGGTTCTATTCAAGTTGTGGGTTTTTTTAAGAAACTTTTTATGACCTGAATTTTAAGACTTAATTTACGTCATGAAATTTTATGAACAATGATGCAGTTTTTTTTATATAAGTCAGTAATCATGTCCTTAACTTAGAAATGTTATTAAATTGGTAACATGTACGACAATCGCCGATAACCAGATAGCTTAGTTGGTTGAGCGCACGTCTAGAGTTTGAAGGTTCAGGGCTCGAATCATGCATAAGCTGTGGCATTTTAAGTAGTATTGCTCTATGATGTTGAGGATTGTGTAAGATAAACAGCACTAGTGCTATCATGTCTATATATGTCCTTTTTTGTGAAATGGAATTCTGGGGGGTATATTAACTACCTATGTGTCTTTTCAACATTAAACAATGTCACTGTGGTCATATATATCGCTGAAAGCGACAGGTACCCCTTACAGCGCAATAATACACAATTATCCGCTCTAACGTCTCCTGTCTATCACACTGGATTAGCGTTTTCATTGTGCAACATGCTAGGTAAGTGCCCTAAGTTAGTAACAACACCTCATAATGGAAATGTGGATACACAAAGGAGTTTATGGAGAAAATCAACCATTCTTAACAATGGGGAGAACAGTATAGTAGACGTATGTACATGAAGGTATACATACCTGTATTCAAAGCTTCGCTAATTTACTCATTCAAATGTCAAGGTTTATCTGGTGGGCATCTACGCGGAGTCTTTTAAAATTGAGAGTTTACAAATTCGTTACATACACCCGGTGTATTCACCAGCACAGAGATTCACGAGAGAGCTGTTTTCAGCGACATGTTGTATTTCAGTGCACGGTGTACTTGTTGATATACATCGAAGAACTGAGTAAGATCGGGATCTGATAGTTGCGATATCTTCTCCATGGAATCACTTTGTACATGTAAGTGTTATACACGTATTTATTTTACCGTAATTATCCATTTTAATGGTATATACGTGTGGTCTCTTTAGGGTAGGTCTTGGGCAAAATATCGTGTAGTTTTGATGTATATTTTATCGTGTAGCCTCACAATGACATTAAGTCTTAAGTTAACGAATTGACGAAGAGTGAAATGAATGTTTACTTTGTTTGTCATTCTTACCAACTACATTTTTAAATATATGCTCCTTACTTGGTATTTCTCATGGATATTGTTTTCGTGAAGCATCAAAGATAGGATAGTTAACCAAAAAATATGACTATATCGTTTATGTGTGTCTATTGAGGAATATAGTGTACAAACGGAAATTGTCTCCCCTGTGTTCTCCATAGAGCAAAAGGGGCGAAACATATTATATATATATAAAGAGAAATGAAGATAACTTTAGCGATACTGGTAAAGTATTTAGGCGAATATAATACTGGGCGAAATTATTTTAAATAACAGAGGCCGAAAACATGGTGGGTGAAAATACGTTTCGCTTTACATTTATATTTAAGTTTACGAATATTTTCGTGGCGTGACTATACAACATTATTATGTTGGTGTATATTCTCTATTGTAAAATTATCATTGACATGCTTTGAAAAGTAGTGTCAAAACAATACTGCTTTATGTGATATCAGTTATACATTTTTTTTTTACAAAAGTCATTATATTCAAAATGATAATTGTTTTGTCAGCCTGACCCAATTTTCAAAAAAATGACTTTTGACGACTCTCCGTCGTCAAAGACTACGGCGACATTTTACCACCGACAAAACAAAGTTTTGTGTGCAGCATTACTTTATTCAAGGTTAAGTTTTAATCCAGTAACCCCCACGTTCTGTTCTCTTGTTGTATTACTGGCGAAGACCTATACACATTTCACAACAATACCATTAAGCCGACAATACTGTGCATTAAGTCCGAGGTCTGTACGTGGGATAACAATAGCTGTTCTCTGGTCTTGTTAGGTAAATATGATTGCTCTTTTGTTATTTGTGAACGGGACAGCTAGTCTGAGGCAGGCAGCTAGCGTCCAAGTACTCAACTTTTAGATATCAGGAGATTGAGTTCCATTTTACCGAAGAGACCTAGCTTATTTAGATTTGCATCAAACAGTACATCAAGATCGACATACAAATGGTTATTAAACATATCGGCGTATACACGTGTTGCTATGCCATATACCATGATATTTATCAATGTTTTATTAAAGATAGGGAATGGAAACATCTGATACCAACTTATAATATTATGGCGATAAAGGTAATGCACGTACTTGATAACTGATTCTAATTACATTTATCGAGGATATAACGATATAAACGACCTATTAGTGATACGAGAACAGATAATCAATTATTCTCTTATTTGATTTTGTTACAAGAATTGTTTCCATACTAAATATTTGCTGAAAAGCTTGGTTGCTTGAAAAATCGTTAAGAGATTTTGGTGCGGGTTGAGGGAGATCATGGCAGGTTTAATGGTTGCTGTCATGATCTCAATTGTAAGTGCTGTTTCTATAGGGGGATATAAAGGCCTATGTTTATTATATTATGCTTATTCGGGTGTCTTTTTGTTTTGCTGTCACTGCCCCGGTTCTCACCACGAGGAGATGACATTTCTTTGATTTAACCCTTTCACTACTGTAGACGATAATGGACTCATCCATATCAATGCATGGTAGAGTCTACTACAGGTACACAGGGGTGAAAGGGTTAACCTAGATTCACCTTGGGCTGATGTTGTTAAAGAGGCAAAATACGCTTTTCCTCCCGCAACACATGGTCTTGTTTTCAAGGGTTGTGTTGTTTGTAGGGGTTGTGTTGCAAGAAGAAATGTTTTGGTGTTCTTGTGATTATGTTACGTAACATGGTTGACGATACCGCTGGACTAGTAGCCCCCGAGATTGGCCGTAGCCTTGTAGCTGGGATTATAAATTACTTATGTTAAATTGTAGCGTTATCAAAGGTTTTATATGCAGCGTTCTCTCTTTTCGTATTCTACATTCATATTTCAGAACAGGGTAGATATGGATATCTCATTCTTTTGATCTTACGAGTCCTTAATGGTTTAAATGGCCATATGGTCCAGTTAAATATCTCTATCTTTGCCTTTGGCTTTCTGCATCTATATATTTTCATATTTTCTTGATCAACTCATGATATAACACCCACTGTGATAATATAAATGACGTCGGATGTTGTCGATAGACAAGTCACACACACTTCCAACGTTGAAGACCTCACATGATAAGAGATTAATGGGACTTTTTTACAATATTTGTTTTTAAGGAGGCACGATAGTCTAGTGGTAGGACGCCGGGCTCGTGACCGAAAGGTTGCTGTTCGAGTCACGGCACCACACTGTGTTGTATCTTTGAGCAAGATACTTTACTCCGCTTGTTCCAGTCTACTCAACTGTAAATGAGTACGTAGTTGGGCAGTGCTAGAATTGTTGAATGCTAGCTGTGAGCGTCGAAATGGCAGCACCGGTTGTATGCTCCCCAGGGAGTTGCGAAAGATGTTGGCTGGTTGGAAAGGCCCTATAATCACGGATAATAATTTGTTAAC
>JAUMHH010208815.1:0-12895 GCA_032359455.1 Chlamys rubida
ACCGTCCGCACATCGTCCACACATGGTGCACACACCGTCCGCACATCGTCCACACATGGTGCACACACCGTCCGCACATAGTGCACACACCGTCCGCACATCGTCCACACATGGTGCACACACCGTCCGCACATCGTCCACACATGGTGCACACACCGTCCGCACGATTTGGTACAATTCGTCGATCAATATTACGGAATAAAAAAAGTCCGGAAGTTAAGGCTCGTACGGATTAAGGTACACTGTATATATTAATTTCTCAGCATATTAACTAAGATTATGTTCAATTTTTCAGTGCGTGTCACACAGTATTACAGTGACCGTTAGACTGTCAAGAATGAGTTAGGCTCCCAGGTAAGATTGGAGAGGTTTTGATTGATCATATGTTAAAAATTTCAAGCTCTTTCGCAAATTATATCTCAATGTTATAAAACTTGCTGAAGCCGGTTTCATGAAAATAATACGTAAGCTAATAATAATTCATCTGAGGTACGTACATCTGGGCGAGTTCTACGGTCAGTTCTACTTGATACATAAATGGTCTATTTGCTTAACCGTATACGTAATGACTTAGAGCATTTCTACACAGCAGCGCAAGGTCAACGTGACATACACTGTTTGCTGAGTTATATATTTCCCCCGAATAACGACTGTTGAGCATATGAAGGATGCTATCTCTAACTTTCCAAAGAAATGTAAGATACCAATATGGCTTCAGTGACAGAGATAGAAAATGGTATATGTCGCATGCACAACTTAAGGTTAAAATGATTGTGTTAAGCTCTTATAGATACCGGGACAGAACAGCTTTCCTTTGTTTTTCACATAGATCTCTGTGTTTTGTCGAGTCAAGGGTTTTGGTCAGCTGTCCAGACTCCGACCCATCAAACGGACAGCAGTTGTAGAAATCTACAACCAATCCCCTGCTCCGGACTACATATAGCATACTGTGCACCCGGACCAATTACAGGTCGATAGAGGCGACTATAGACGTGCAATTCCTTTCCTTTCTAAATTCTCGTTTTGTCCTCTTGTTTTTTTCTGCAGCCGACACTGAGTCCATTATACTATTAGACGCGGACCTATTGGGTTGTGTTTAAGGACCTTTCAAACAGAATCAGTAAATCAACTTATCGGTGACCAGTCAGCGATGAGGTCCTCTCATCCCATTTCAGATATTGTCATTTCATGACGTCGCAGAGAAATTGTCTTAGCTACCCGATATTGTAAATGTCAACATAATTATACTATCATACATGTAATTCCCCCTTGCCGAGAACGTACCCCTGGTGTACTTTGTAGACAATGCAGGTAGTTGTCTATTATACTTAGACAGAGTACAGTGTAAACATTGTTGAAAGGAAGTGAACAATTATGATTATGCCTAAAAATATTATAAGTTTTAATATTAGTACATATTTCGACAGAAATCTACATTTAAGGCGAGTTTGATTGCTAAGAACCATCGCCGAACTTTCCCCAAAACCTTCCTCCTGTGCTGATACCCAATAGTAGCTGATAGTTCCTAACAGTTTCATTTTTATTTACATCTGGCCGATATGTGTTAGTGTGACTTTGTCGCGACGGAAATCAATTGGCATACGAGGTCGAGGCATAGGAAGACATGGTTTTAGCATGCCGCTGTAACGAATAGTAAACAACGCACACATCACATGGCAAATAATTCATTATAAAAACCACCAATCTTCCAAAAATACAATGTGATAATTTCTATGATAATTCAACAATCAGGCGGAAGTGTAAGTTTACATAATTGAAATTGTGTTTAGAAATGATGAACCATTTTGTCATACTTATGACGTCTAGCGTCAATATATTGTAATCACGTGACATTGTATGTGTCGTCTTTACATGACCTTATATGTAAGGACATTCAACTCTAAACAAAACAGCAGGGTTTTCGCGACTAAATACCATAATTATAATAAGCACTGCATGATGTAATGAGTGCGATTTCAGTTGACATTAATTGAAACATGTTTCTATCATGATGTCATCTATCCTCAGCAATGGGAGGGGGATTGACGTGCGGATTCGCTTATAACAAGCAATATGACGTGTTCGTTCTGATTCCTATTGCAAGATATCTACATGTGTACGACTCGTTAGCCGTCCTTATATGATGAATGTCATGGTTAATTCTTACTACATACTGATACCTAACGTAATGCTTCCAGTACGATGAAGTTTAAACTGTGCACAGCGTGGAGGCTCTGTTATAATGATACTCGAGTGTGACGCTATCGCTAATGGCAACAGCAGTCACATGACCTTAGATGGCTGTTAAGGAAACGTAAAAACCCGTAAAACCCAAACAACCAAGTGTCTCCTTGCAAGTCATCGATGTCCGCCGTAACGTTTGCTTTACTACTAAAGTAATTGTCCTCTTGTGGTACCGATGTCCCCCGTTACATTCCCTATCACTGTTCTCGTAAGGTACCGATTTCCCCCGTTACATTCCCTATCACTGTCCTCCCGAGGTACCGATGTCCCCCGTTACATTCCCTATCACTGTCCTCGTGAGGTACCGATGTCCCCCGTTACATTCCCTATCACTGTCCTCGTGAGGTGCCAATGTTCCCCGTTACATTCCATATCACATGTCTGTCATGTTGTCCCTACATGCCATGCTAAGTTCTTTTTGACCATTCTTACACCCTTTCCTGTCTCCGTTCTGTATAGTCCATTCTGATCTACTATCCTCTGTACTGATTGCCATACTTTTCTAATGCCATCACCCACCCCCTCCTCATCCTCCGTAAAGTTCCTTATGGCATCTCTCGCGATTAATTCACATGTCAAGGTCACGTGTTCCCGTGCTGTTGCCTATGACCTTTAACACACATCTCCTGTATTACCCCAATGTCCCCTGTATATGATAATGGCTCTGTTATGGACCATATACATTATACATTGTCTTGGTACCAGCAGTTATACTTTTCGTAAATACATCACAATATTGCATCGTTTCTAGCGTCTAACTGTGGGCAGTCGACCTTTAGAAGCGAGTTTTAAACAAAGCATGTGTGTCTCCACTGTAATGTTATTTTGTAGTATGTGTTCCCGGAATAGTTCACGTGGCCCTTGTAATCATGTCAAAGTGTACCAGACTTATCAATTGAACAGCACTCGATCGTATCGAGTAGACCACTAATAGCCCTAGATTCTACATTTATTACAATTCCCATTGAGGTCGAATTCAAGGCCAGCGATATACCCATATACGGTTGTGAGTACGGGAGAATCAAAGCACCACAAAGTCTATGTATATAAGAACCGCTCCAGTGTCCTGTTCCCGAGGGAGGTGACAAAGGCTCCGGGTTTATGCCTGCAAACAATACGGAACAAACGGTCGGACAGCCGAAAGACTGTGTTACTGAACATAGCCGAACAAGTGTTTGGCAGTTTCGGAACGAGATTGGTCGTTATCCATAATGCACGAAGAAAGCACAGAACAACCACCTTTGCTTTTACAGATTCAAGCTCCGTTACGACGTACTATCGATCGGGATCAGCTAGGACCGTAATGACTTCCCTTTTCCGCAGCGTTGGTGCGTAACGTTTCATTGATCCGGAGTGAATGATCTGTCGATCTAGACGACGTGGACGTTTCGCGACTGTCAGCCGGTAGTGGACGAAGACGGTAACAGGGCGGAGATAAATGGACAAAAACTGACAGACACCATCAAAGGGCAGAGTGGGGCAAACTAGTCATCAATATTATGATTACACCGCAGAGCTAAGAATTAACATTTAAGACCGGGCGTCAAATGGTAATTGGGAAGCAGAGTGGATTCCATAAAATTGGTTATAGATTAAGTCAAGCACAAGGTGATCCAATTAGACCCTATCTTTGTGAATTTTTAATCAACTTGACACGCTACTTACTAGGGATGGGTTGGTCTCGCTAATGTCCACACATGATTCGATCTATATGTTTCTGCTATTTTAATTCCTTGTGTAGAATCATATCGTATCGATTCATAGTTACTAGTGTAATATAGATCTAGGAGGATACACTTGCAAACAGTGTTTACATGGTTGGTTGCAAGAAAGCTTTCAAGCACGCTCAAGGACAACAGCTTCATAAACAAAAACAGAAAAAAGAATACTCTATTACAAACAAGTCGAATTGTTTTAGACATGCGATTGACTACTTTTTACTGGTGTATAAATACGGTTTTAAATACCTGTTTATTTACAGTATAAGGTTGGACATGATAATGTAAAACGAACCATTTCCTTTACAAAAAAGAACGACGCTCACAGTTTCCGGTAAGAACTACACAGGTACACTGTGAGTGGTAATGCCTGTCTATTGGACCTATTGTTTGATTTTCCATTAAGCCTAGTCCGATGGAATTGCTCGCCGGAGCTTGATTCCGGTGTCTGCAGCCGAGCACAGTGGGTCGAACCTGTCAACCTGGGTTAGATCGGTAATGTTGATTTTTGGGCGAGTTGACCAGATCAATACCAGCAAGACACGCCTTGTTGGACAGCTGATTATGAGTCGTTATAACGCTGGAAGAATGTAACGCTAATGCTGGATAGTCCCTGCAATATGCTGACCGACCATATTGACGTAATGACTGGGGGTGGATCAATTAGCTCAATGAGACTTGTATAGATTTCTATAAAAAGGCAAAGGACATAAAGAAATCGGATTTATGTACAGGTGTGAACAATGGTATTTAATATATAAGTTGTGTAGGTACAGAAATTGTGGTAGTGTGCTAGGTATCTTATTGTAACTTAAAGTTTGAATTTAGTTTTGACGCAAGTTTTTAAGTTTTTGATTTGTATCAAAACGAAAACTGTTTACACTGAACGATTTCTAAGTTAAAGCTCACCTGTCTGGTGTTGGTGTAGGCATAGTGTATGTTGTCTTCGCATGTGTGCGGTGTTTTCGTAGTTCATCTTGCTAGTTCATGTTGCTTTTTCTGTATTGTGATGTTTTCATAGCTCTTGTTGTTTTCCCCCTTGTATTTTGGTATTTCTACAGCCAATGTTGCTTTTCTGTGTATTGTGGAGTTGCCATAACTTACGTTGCCCCCTTGGTATTGTAGTTTTTATATCCATTCGGTTTTTTATTACTTTTCCATAGTTAATGGTTCCTTCTCACTTGTGTGTACGATTAGATCCTTCATATCACGGGGATAGCAAAAACCTATCAGGCACCGCGTTGTTTTACTCAAGCGTTTTGTTGCGGAGTTGTAACTCATAGCGCTGAATAATAACACTACTTCCAAAAGAGAAGTGTATGTGGTCTATTGACATGCCTTTTGTTATGGTATCATAATTCATAGCTGGTACCGCATTTCCTTTATTGTGGTGTCCTTACATTGATCACGTGATTTTATGATGCTGCACCACTGTTCCTGTTGTCTCCCGCATTGATTAGGCATTATTCTTCATTACATCGTCTGGAAACGTGAAGTTATCATTATGACGCATAATACGTTTCATTATTGTTCGTTATACACGTGTTTCGTTAAAATAGTTGGACTGATGAGCCCTTACATCGGATCTCTCTGACACCTGTTGCTATGGCCACGGACATGACACCATGAATTAGGATATCCATTAAAAGGGAAACGTGACATTGGACGGAAATCAGTCTCCGCATCATATCCGCAGTAATTGTGTCCTTCAACAAGAACACTTTTGGAAACATCTTTGAGTAGTTAACACTCCGTTGTGAAGCTACATTATACAATGGACGCTTGGTTTGGTCCACAATGTTACAGACTTTAGAGGGAATCATCCGTACTCGACACTTTTATATATGGTGGCTGATATTTCGAAATGGCACATATTAGCTACCATAATTATTGTAGCCGAAAATCTGTTTTATAGTTTATTTTAATTCTTAAATACTTGAGAGTTATTCAATGATTTTCACAATGATATCCGTGATAAAAGTACAATATAATTAATTTTTATTTGTAGAGTACGTAGGGTCATGTGGCCAAAACTGTAGACCTTTGAGACGATGTTCATGACTAACTAAATCTCTGGATCATTTTCACATTCACTAAACGTGTGAATGAATCATGTTGAGAAGACTTTAAATAAATGTCGATGAATCGAACTTTAATACAGTCTACACGATCCGATGAATCTATATATGTGTGTCAAGGATGCGCGTGCGGGGCATGTGTGTGATGACGTGTAAGACCTTGGCTGGGCGGCGGGCGTTCATTAACGATTACAGATCATTCTCGCCAGCACAGCACCTGTCGTGCTCGGCTATACAATCACTACAATATCACAGATATATTGACTCATTTATCATACAGCGTACAGTTTGTGATTAACAGACAAGTCGTGAAATACGTGAGAGTTACGGCAATAGGTCTTGATATGCATTTGGCGGGTATTAAAGAGGGGGAGCACTTTCATTCAAAACTTCCTCAGTTTTAGTCAACAAATTTAGATAAAAATCTCCATCAAAATCTCATCCGATCTAAAACATTAATTTGGATTTTTGATCTTATACTCGTTTTATGAAAATACTGGTATAAATGGTGGTAATACTTTAGTTTGATAATGAATCAATGATTGAGATGATATAATTCAGTGGTACGCCAAGCTAACAATGCAGTGGTTTATGGATAAGTCAGAATACCTCCTCTCCCACGTGCCATACCTCTCTATATAAGTAGGGCAGCTGTTCCCCATTTCGTGAGGAGGCACACTACACGCGACAGTAAAGCTCCTTACTGCAGTGTCAACCAGCCCGGCACATGTGTTTCCCATTTACCTGCCGATTAGGACTTATGCAATGCTTATGTTACCTCTGTCGTGAGAGTGTCGGGATCGCAAGTTGTGACGTCAGCAAAAGGACGCTATGTAGCTAATATTTGTTTCTGATGCTGGAGTTTTATTGATATCGACTGCCTCGGTTCGCCATTGACGTCAGATGCATTGATAGACGCAGCACGCGACCTGTATGTACTACATACACTAACACCACATAGACCATAGCCACACTTATGACAATGAAAATTGTGCATTTTTGAAAAAAACAAAACCCACATTGTATCTGATATCCGAACACACACTCGTCATCGCTAGCTTCCTATCTTGACATTTGCTCATTAAATGTCAATACTGATTATCTCATCATCAAGCTCTGTGAAATTAAACTGCAGTATGTCAATAATACTTATATCACTATCAAACACTGTAACATTTACCTAAATCAATAACAGTCACCTCACTGCCAAACTCCATGACTTTTAGCCGTTGCACATTTGTATATCAATAACTGTCATTTTTCTTCCAAACTCTATGACATTTACCTACAATTTGTCAATAATGATCACCTCACTACCAAACTCTATGGAAAATAACGTGATGATTTTAAATTTGTAATTGTTAATTATCCTTTCCTTAGTAGTAACAGATCGGACTCCTCTGCTTTCCAGGTTACTTGTCACCGATGATTTGTTACTAAATAGGCTGTTCCAAGTGCCAACATTTTTCTTAATAGATAAATAGACTTCTAATGATGATTGTTTTCTTTTCTTTTAATTCGGAATTAATGTTTCCCTTAGAGTTAACAAAGATAATCTATTCCTTAATTTATTTTTACTAATGTACATACCTTAGAGTTTTGTTAAAAAAATAATTCCTTAGAGTAACGTTGAATAATGTATTCCTTACAAATTCATTAAATAATGTATTCCTTACAAATTCATTATATAATGTATTCCTTACAAATTCATTAAATAATGTATTCCTTCGAGCTTCGTTAAAAAATGTATTCCTTACAAATTCATTAAATAATGTATTCCTTACAAATTCATTAAATAATGTACTCCTTACAAATTCATTAAATAATGTATTCCTTACAAATTCATTAAATAATGTATTCCTTACAAATTCATTAAATAATGTATTCCTTCGAGCTTCGTTAACAAATGTATTCCTTAGACTTTCGCTAAATAATGTACATTTGTATTTAAGTTTCGTTAAATAATTTATTCCTAAGAGTCGTTAAATAATGTATTTCTTGGAGTTGTGTTACCAAATGAATTCCATAGAGTTTCGTTAAAAAATGTATTCCTTAGAATTTCGCTAAAAAATGTATTGCTTAGAATTTCACTTAATGTAGTATTCCTTAGAATTTCGTTAAATAATGTATTCCATAGGGTTATTTTATTTATCACTTAGAGTTTTCAATGTTTAAAGATTCAATCTCCGCTGAGGTTAATCTTCACATTTACCCCATTTAATTACAACTATTGTATTTATGTTTCTCTCACTTGACTATTAACATTTTTGGTTCTTCATACACATTAGAGGGTTTTATTTGTTACTTACTCAGCACATCAGCTTGTTCAAACCCGGCGGGATTATATATCTCCGAGGTTGATGCGGTACTGTTTCTGACAGTTATGTGAAATATGCATTTTTGGAAAAGATTTGGAAAAGATTTGATATTGATTGCATAGGATTCTCCTAGTCTAACTTTCTATGACGCTCTCTCTGAACGCTGTTGACATTTCAAATAACAACAATGCCAGGCGACTACAGGACATGTAAAGTACCACGTACATGTAAATGTAACGACAGGAGTGCATTGCGTGGGAGGTGGCCGGTAAATGAACAAATTGGAGGCAATGGCTGCCAATTCAAATAAACAGAGTAGACGACAGAATAACAGACCGCCCGCCATTCCTTCTATTTACGGACCAGCGAGTAATTATGTTCAAGGTAGTATCCCTGCCTGTACTTATTGAAATATAATTTCTCATAAATGGGTCAGCGCAAACTGTTCTAATTTTTGGCAGTGATACGATATCTGATAATTCATATGTCAATAAAACAAATTGCAATCGTAAACATGGAAAATATCAAGTTTGACCGGGATGGTTTATCGCTGATGGTGTCTGATGGTTCGACTGGCGTTGTCAGTCGTTTTTGTGTCTGGTGGTTCGACTAGCATCGTCTATGCTTTGGTATCTGGTGGTTGGATTGGCGTTGTCTATGTTTTGGTATCTGGTGGTTCGACTGGCGTCGTCTATATTTTGGTGTCTGGTGGTTGGACTAGCGTCGTCTATGTTTTGGTGTCTGGTGGTTGGACTGGCGTCGTTTATGTTTTGGTGTCTGGTGGTTGGACTGGCGTCGTCTATATGTTGGTGTCCGGTGGTTGGACTAGCGTCGTCTATGTTTTGGTGTCAGGTGGTTGACCCATTTAAAACCCAGTTGGAATGCAATGGTGTGAGATAGTTTTATCTTATAGTGGTAGACCATGTAGTCCTGATTCATGTTGCGTCGGTTAGTTTGTAACGATTCGCACAAAACATTCTCTTTACATATTTTTTTTATATGTTTCTATAAAAAAACAAACATGCAAACAAAGAAACAAACAAAAAGCAAAATGATGTTATCCAGAAATTGTCAATTTCAAATACAATGAAAAGCATATCCTGTTCCAATGTTTTGATGCATGCGTACATAAGATATAGAATTCAGTCTAGAATTACTCTTTTGTTGGCAATTTCAGCTTTCGTTGGACCTCAACTTAGAAGTTTTTATACGTGTGCATTGCTTCATAAAATCCAACAATAATTTTAATTGTGGTTATATATATGTATATATATATTATATTTACATACATGTATATGTGTGGGTGGGTGTGGATGTAGGTGTATTTCATTATTGTGACTGTTTACACTGTTATCATGTAGTTGTAAATGTAGAATGGGAGAAGTTCTCATGTTAAAATAAATTGTGCCTAATCCCTTGTCCAAAATGTTAGGCAATAAACGCTTACAAATTATGCTAGTGAAATTAATAAATAAAAAAGATAAATGATATGATTATATGATGAACAAAATACTGTTTCTTTTCTCGGTATAATATCATGTAAAATATCTAGATTAAGTCATGTAATCAAACAAAGGACAACAACGTAGGTTAGTGCGGCCGATTAGGGGACGATAAACGTGGCGTTAATCAGCCTTGTCCTGGTGTGTGTCTCCGGTCTGTTTCGCGTTATCTTTATCATCTTACGTTGTGCGTTAACGATTCCATACTATTCTAGGAATGCCCCTGTCATATTTTACCATTTTTCACATAATAGACCAACACTGCTTCGGTTTACTGATTGTGTTGACATCGTAGAGAGATGTCACGCCCTACAACCAATTACGTGTAGCCTCGGAACAGACCATTACCTCACACACTGGCGCATGCGCATGTGCACTCAGTTATCGTAATGGATCAGTCACGTTGACATCTAATTTAGATTTAATCGTTTGATAAAAATAGATGTATCAGGTTGTCCTTAAAATGAATAATATAATAATATACTTGTTATATGTGGCACTGATTTTCATAAAACATTAAAAAATATATATTAAAACGGGTTAGGTCCAAATTCGATTACCACGTTGTATATATTACCTAATAAAAATCCAATCAAGCTGTTACCTAAACTGGCCTAATGCTCATATTTATCGAGCGAGAAATAGATTGAGTTTTGCTGTGTATATATCTTCTTATGATTTGAATTTTAGTAAGCTTCTAGGTTATGACAAGTTGGATCGCTGTAACCAAGAAATTACGGCCCCTGCCACTACAGATACTGAACAAATGGCCCCAAACATGAGGACTACTGCACGAAAGAAAGCATTTGACGCAAGAGGTATTGCACGAAGTTACTGACAGAAAAGGTACAGCATAAAAGTTCCCTGTCACCAGAGATACCTAAAAAAAAGCACCATGTCAGAGATAAAGCATTAAAAAATCTCTGACAAGAGTTACAGCATGAAAGTTCCCTGACAAGAGTTAAAGCATGAAAGTTCTATGACGACAACGGTACAGAATATAACTTGATGGCTCCATGACAAGATATACAGCATTGTGGCTCCCTGACAACAGTGACACAGTATGAACGTTCCCTGACAACAGTGACACAGTATGAACGTTCCCTGACAACAGAGACACAGTATGAACGTTCCCTGACAACAGTGACACAGTATGAACGTTCCCTGACAACAGTGGCACAATATGAACGTTCCCTGACAACAGAGACACAGTATGAACGTTCCCTGACAACAGAAACACAGCATGAACGTTCTCTGACAACAAAGATAAGCATGAACATTTCCTGCCAACAGAAACACAGTATGAACGTTCCCTGACAACAGAGCTACAGCATATTTCCCTAACGACAGCGATTCAGCATAAAGCATATAGCATATAGCATAGAAGGCTCCCTAACAACATAGATACAGTATGAACGATCACTGACAACATAGATACAGTGTGAAGGCTCCCTGACAACATAGATAAGTATGAAGGCTCCCTGACAACATAAATACAGTATGAAGGCTCCCTGACAACATAGATACAGTATGAAGGCTCCCTGACAACATAGATACAGTATGAAGGCTCCCTGACAACATAGATACAGTGTGAAGGCTCCCTGACAAAAGAGATCCAGCACGAATGCTCTCTTACACTTTCAATGCCGCGCAAAGTTTCCCTGACGACAGACTAACATCACCATAGCTAAATTACATCAGCGTCACAAATAAATGTCTAAAAACACGTAAGTATATAATAACACCACATGTATTTGGCTCGGGGAGAACAAAATCACATCACTTAATTTATATCAATATGGTTCCTTGGTACCAAAATCATAACAACTGGTTCTTTGCAATAAAAAAAACCCATTTAATTTCATGCGGTCCAGTTCCCATCGTTAGGGCTACTTGACACCAAAGCCACACCAATATGACTCCATGACATCAAAGCAATACCAATATGGCTCGTTGACATTAAAGCAATATCAATATGGCTCGTTGACATCAAAGCCACACCAATATGGCTCGTTCACCAATATGGCTCGTTGACATCAAAGCCACACCAACATGGCTCGTTGACATCAAAGCAATACCAATATGGCTCGTTGACATCAAAGCAATACCAATATGGCTCATTGACATCAAAGCAATACCAATATGGCTCGTTGACAACAAAGCCACACCAATATGGCTCGTTGACATCAAAGCCACACCAATATGGCTCGTTGACATCAAAGCCACACCAACATGGCTCGTTGACATCAAAGCCAAACCAATATGGCTCGTGACATCGAAGCCACGCCAATATGGTTCCATGACATTATAACCATACCAATATGGCTCCATGACATCAAAGCCACACCAATATGGCTCCATGACATCAAAGCCACACAAATATGGCTCGTTGACATCAAAGCAATACCAATGTGGCTCTATGACATCAAAGCAACACCAATATGGCTCCATGACATCGAAGCCACACCAATATGGCTCCATGACATTAAAACCATACCAATATTGCTCCATGACATCAAAGCCACACAAATATGGCTCGTTGACATCAAAGCCACACCAACATGGCTCATTGACATCAAAGCCACACCAATATGGCAATACCAATATGGCTCGTTGACATTAAAGCAATATTAATATGGCTATACCAATATGGCTCGTTGACATTAAAGCAATATCAATATGGCTCGTTGACATCAAAACCACACCAATATGGCTCGTTGACATCAAAGCCACATCAATATGGCTCTATGACATCAAAGCCACACCAACATGGCTTGTTGACATCAAAGCCACACCAATATGGCTCGTTGACATCAAAGCAATACCAATATGGCTCCATGACATCAAAGCCACACCAATATGACTCCATGACATCAAAGCAATACCAATATGGCTCGTTGACATCAAAGCCACACCAACATGGCTCGTTGACATCAAAGCCACACCAATATGGCTCGTTGACATCAAAGCAATACCAATATGGCTCGTTGACATTAAAGCAATATCAATATGGCTCGTTGACATCAAAGCCACAC
>JAUMHH010208826.1:0-12894 GCA_032359455.1 Chlamys rubida
CATCTTGCACACAGGGGAGGCCGTCCTTAAATGACCTTAGCTGTTAATAGGACGTTAAACAAAATCAAACAAACTGACCAAACATGAATAGTCAGGTTGACATTGACACCCTACAAATATACACAAATAACACTTACAAACATAATACATCAAAATATTAGATATACATATACAGAGATATACATTTCATTATCCTTGTCAAATCTACAAAGACTTATCTTTACTTATATATATATTGAAAAAATTACTTTTATAATAAATCTTATCTTGACATAATTGATTTAATAGCTTATATATAATTAACTCTACATGTATCGCCTGGTCATGTTCTATAAAGTGGTTGAGGTTGTGGTGCCAGCCTTACCTTTGCACGAGTTCCTAACACCAGTTGCCGGAAATAAATGTAAAATTTGTCCGCAGGATTTTAGTGACTATCATTATAAAAATACTGTTGAAAATTACACCTTTAATAACTCTAAGTGTTTCAAAGTCCAGAATTGTAAAACAGAACAATTTAAAAATTCTTTCTTTAATAAGACTACTATTGACTGAAACCATCTGACCGACATCTCCACGCATAGTACCATGGTGGAGAGTTTCAAAGGAACCCTCGCCCTTCAGAACTACTAGACTACCTAACACTCCTCCCCCGGCGCGATACATGTCCTGAGGGACCGGCGGGCTGCGCCGTTATACCCACAGAAACAGATACAGACGAACAGGTTTTAAACACGTGCACATGACCTCAAACTGGACAGAACCGGCACAGCACATTACAACACATGCACATTTACATGAGCTTATACTCACCTGGTCTGGGTCCTGCCTCAGGGCATGGTACAGGTAAAGTACATGTATACTGCAGTATTTCTCTACTTACCTATGTATATATATATGCACATAAATGTATATACATGTATATATAAAACAACACAACATCAATGTTTCATATATTTTTATTAAAATCAGAATTAAAGCACTCTACTACATATACTGTACTCATTGTCATTCACACTGTACTGGTTAAACTGAGGGTGGGTTTAAATTATAACAGACTTTCAGTATCCGTGTATAAAAGATTGTTGGACATGTTTAATGTATCACAGTGTTGCACTTTATTTTTGTGGCAGTGATATATTTGTTTTGTTCCTGAAACACACTGGTAGATGATAAAGATGATGAAATATTTCAAGAAGACATTTTATTTCACTTTGATGTTAAAGTGTTTGGTTTAACTTTTATTCAGGAGGAGAAAGTAAGATTGTACACAAGCCAATCATGCAGGACGATCCAAAAAAACGTAAACCAGACATCACGAAGGCACGGGACTACCTCAACTGGAAACCTCAGGTACATGTAGGTCAACACCTGGTAGAGTGGGAGGGTGAGCTATTGGATGGTGAGGTCATGTGACCGAGGACAGATTTATATATACAAAATAATCGACTTGTTTCAGAATTATTTTTGGTATTACCAGAAAGGTAATGTTATCATCATTAAAAATAATTCAAATGTTTTTAATCTGAATTCAAGCGTCCTCAGGTAGCCTTTTAGTTATACCAATATCCCTATGATACTATAATGTTACAGCCGTATAAATCAGGATTTTATAATATTTTGCAGGTCCCTATGATACTGTTATGTTACATTCGTAATCATGATTTTATAATATTTTTCAGGTCCCTATGATACTATAATGTTACAGCCGTAATCATGATTTTATAATATTTTTCAGGTCCCTATGATACTATAATGTTACAGGGGTAATCATGATTTTATAATAATTTTCAGGTCCCTATGATACTATAATGTTACAGGGGTAATCATGATTTTATAATATTTTCAGGTCCCTATGATACTATAATGTTACAGGGGTAATCATGATTTTATAATATTTTTCAGGTCCCTATGATACTATTATGTTACAGCCGTAATCATGATTTTATATTTTTCAGGTCCCTATGATGACTGGAATTAAAAAGACAATTGAATACTTTAGAAACGAGTTGCAGAGATCGCGACACAGTGAAAGAAATTTCCATTTCCCAACTGAAGACAAAATGAAAGGAAGGAAACGAGAGATGGATATCAATAATTAGTTATTAAGAGTGCTTAATTAACAATTAATTAATAATCTAAGATGAGATGATCTGGGTTGTGAAAGTCCCGAAGAATTCAGTTTAAACTATCAGAAATTGATCCATTGCAGTGCCTGGATTTCCTCCTAAATGTCTTTTAAGTATTGAAATAATTTGTTACTGTCTTTTGATAGAAATTTGAATGCCATAGATATTCTCTAATTATCTTAAGCAATTAAATAATGTATTTTGCCTTACTTTTGTTTATGAAAATGCGAGTCCCAACATAGAATTATGATATGAATACTTATTAT
The DNA here is from genome assembly GCA_032359455.1 of Chlamys rubida. Lineage (NCBI taxonomy): Eukaryota > Metazoa > Mollusca > Bivalvia > Pectinida > Pectinidae > Chlamys > Chlamys rubida. The sequence continues at coordinate 2,393 of JAUMHH010208826.1, forward strand.
GAATTTCTACATTTCATAAAGGTTTGAACAAAACACAGCATTCCTTAATCTGATTTATAAGAAATAGAATCTTGTCCATACACTATATGTACAGAATCTCATAAATCCATAATCAAAACGTTTGTTTGATATATTTGAAATAACCAAGTTTAGAAAAATTAGAAAACGTTCATTTCATTTTCCCAGAAGATCATTATTTCAGTAGTTCATATTAAAAATGTTTTTACTGAATGTTTAGGGTCGACTGTACATGTCAAACACATTTATTTTTTTATTTCTTCTAGTTTATTTAAATGGTGAGGTGCTTCATGTTGCTTCCACTGATAAGAAATACATTTCTGGTGTGAAAAACCACATAGGAAAATTTATTCATACATTTTATATTAAACTTAGCATTCGGAGAGCAGTTATTAAACTTAGCATTTGGAGAGCAGTAATTATGGCAAACTAAACTATCATAAAAACAACAACATTATGATATAATACTATCATAGCCCAATTTCAAGACAACACCTTTGTTCTGTGATCAGTGTTCAGTCACATACATATCTCTTAGAAATGTAACGAATAGAACATCTCTCTCAAACACAAGTAATATTTCAGGTTGAGGAATGAATACTTTCACATTTATATTCAAGAGTCATCCTAGCCCCTGATGAAATATAACTGGTTTTTTTTTGCGGTAACAAGTGAAGTACCACCAGGATATTAAATAATCGTGTGTAGTAAGAATTGGGGAATATTCCTCATAATTTTTTGTTTACATTGTTACTTTGTTTATTTATCTGTTACTGATGATTTCATTATAAAAGAAGAAGAATTTTATATACTTTGTACTCGGAAGTTGTTTTAAAAATTATATAAGTACCTGTAGTGACAGTTGGTTGGGATGGCTGGAATTCAGAGCTTCAGAGATAACATTTTAATTTAGTCATTATATTGTCTATCAATGCAAGGTGGATATAGATTCTCAAGTTTTGTCCCGGCCAGAGACTTTGTTACAAGGGGGAGGTAAGTCATGGAAGTATTCTGGGTTTTGTAATCACAGATGATCGGTAACTAAGTAAACTTGATGTGTGACAACAGTTCAGAGACCCCTGGATGGAACCCTAGTCTGGCATTTTACATTTATCTTGTCTGGTTACATAATTAACGCATTCTGTTGTTTTAATATAGGGTAATCGTCAACAGGCCTGATCAGGGAACAGGGCAATATTGGTGTGTAATTACATAACAATGTCACTGTGTCAGTGATGGTATTGGATGCTTCTGTTTTGCTGATGCAGAACTGATCAGTTTGTAGAAAGGTTTATGTAGCACAACCAGTAAGTGTTTATGTGTGATGTTTTGATGACTAGCATGTCACCTTCATCAGACAAATGACCAGTATTGATGATATTAAAAACATTCCTTTTGACTACCTGATAAGTGTTCTGTTGAAGTCTAGGTTGATAATGTTGTACAGTAAATTATTTGTTCATTTTGTCCAGTACAGTGTTCAAACATAGCTACTGCATGATTACCTCCCCATATTACAGAAAATGTTATCCAGAATCCACTATTTCAAAACCATACACATACAAGTGCTATCTAGCAATGCAGAATAATGATGCACATGTGGAAATATCAACTTCACCCGTAATGCAAAACCACATGTTACAAGACTTCTAAAGGGAAGTAATTCTGTATTACCTATCATATGACTGGGAAGAAATGTAGTTTTCATCAGCAATATCTAAAGTTTATTGTATAATTATATAAGTTCCCTATGAAATTGACAAATAACATCTACATCTTGAAAATAGTGTGTCTAACTAACCAACAAAGTGCCATTCTATAGAGGACATGTACATTGGTTTCCTGTCAACTAAATGTGAAGTGTGCAGTTATTGTTCTGTTGATATTTGTGTGGTTGTTATACTGTAGAAGTATAGGTCAGTTGCACTATTGTTTTTCTGTTGTGTTGTTTGAATGTGCTGATACTTGCCAATTTTTGTTGTTTACTGTGCGTGTCATGTGTAATACTGTCTCCACTCATTACAGTGTAAACCTGTTAGTTTATCAGTGCTTTTATCAATACTTTATATTTCAACAACAAAAATTAATACTGTAGGACGCAGGTAACCGTTAAGGCCCATGGGCCTCTTGTTTGTTGCTGCAGTATCCCAGATATTAAAACTAGGCTGTTTGCATTATTGAACTTGAGGATATTCAATTTACCATTGTTCAATTTTAGTTATATCCCAGTAATCTAGTTAAAGTAGAAAGTTAGTCGTTAAGAAACTACCCTTTTATTATAAAATGGACATTTGTAAAAATAGTATCAAATACTGTGTGCAAAAATCTTCAAGGACAAAAGGAAGAACAAATAGGATAGATTCGTTGGGCAAACTTGACGCATGACATACCTCTTGCTACGGTCTCTTTGAAACAAAGGTATACAAAGCCAAACCATATAGCCAAATAAAACTATATCACATTATGATATTGTGTGCAGTTCTAACTTAAAAACTGAACACAGCACTACATTTCAATGAAATTCAGTCTATAAGTAATTGTTCATCATGTTATCAATAGAAGTCTGGAGAGATATTTATCGCTGTAGCGTGTCACCCATTTAGCTTGCCATGCTATATATAGCTAGTCAATATTTATTGTATTTAAGTCAGTTTAACGATGCCACTTATGTAAACTTATATCTCGTGAAATAAAAGTCGTTTGTACATGTAGTACGTACATGTTTGTTACTTTGATGTAAGAGTCAATGTTTGTGAAGTATAATGTTTTGTTGTTTGTTAGTTATTTTAGTTTGTTTTGTGAAATATGATTAATTTGTAATATGCTACCTATGCTACTTGATATTGAATTATGAAATTGTTAAGTGACATTGTACACCAAAATGTGCTGTTGTGTTTGATGTTCTCCTTGCAAGGGAACACAGATATGACTTGCTGTGTTCCTGATTCACCCCAAGTGTATTCATATTACAGCCAGTTCCTGTATGTAGTGTGTAGGATTATGTGTGACCAGGATTTTACATGTGTATGAACATCAGTTAGAATTATATCATGCTGTATTTTTTCTTCTTATATGTTATTTATTTATTGACATTTTTTTTCTCTCTTTATCTTCATTTTTCTATTGGTCTAATTATAAGGTATATTACTCAGCTCCTGCTTTTAGTTAGCTTTACAACTCATTAATCATATAAATATTATTATATTATTGTCTTATCAAATATTCATCAGGCGAGTGATACAGACTCTCTGGGCCTTTTCTTGATGAATAACAATTGTTGTGACTGAAGACTTTCCCAAATGACTGCATGTCTAGTCAGTTAAAATAAGCCCCATATAGCCGGACATACTCTCTGGGAAAAAAAGGGTCCTTATTATTTGAGAAGAAGCAGCCGTTCTGAAATCAGGTGAATCCAAAATCTAATGCTAGCAATGTCATGTGATCCTGGCAATGTCGTGTGATCCTGGCTATGTCATGTGATCCTGGCAATGTCGTGTGATCCTGGCTATGTCATGTGATCCTGGCGATGTCATGTGATCCTGACGATGTCATGTGATCCTGGCGATGTCATGTGATTCTGGCTATAGCATGTAACATGCTTATGTAATACGATCCTACTTAATTAAGTCATGTGATCCATTTTTTATAAGATGCTAGCTGTTTGCAAGGATGTTAAATCCTGTTAAACAGTCACAAATTTCTACCTATGTCATGTGATACTTAACTTTTGTCATTTGCCTACGTACGTCATGTGATCATGTTAATGTTAAGTATCTACCTTAGTGTGTCAAATATTCATGCTAAGCAAGAAAGATGTTCTTTTCTCATCTTTGTAGCAAAAATGGCATCACACAAAACGATGGGAATGCTATAGGTCTGTGAAATATTAAGCAACTGATTTCCAACACCATCTTACATTGTATTGTTATTTTTTGTTTTCTGATTTTTTGTTTTGAATTGAAGGGTTGCAAATGAGGAAAAGACACCTGGATTGAGTTAACTAAAGGTCGTAAGTCCAGTCGCAAACGTAGACGTAAGACGAATTACAATTTCAGTTACGTGTGCGTAAGGTCCGTTTTATCAAAGGTCGTAACTCTGAATGTAAACAGAGTTAGACGTAGACTTCCGTGTTAACTTACGTGTAAGTCTCGAGGTAGACGTAGACTAAAAGTTACGACCTTTAGTAAAACAGATTTTTGACGTAAGTTACGCCTACGTCTACGTCTACGTCTAACGTCTACGTGTGGACTTACGACCTTTAGTAAAACTCAGTGCTGGCTCCTAGTGTGGAGGCCTCTCAATGATTAGCATGCTTAGAATGCAATAGTAAACCTCATCAACTCTAGACAGGTTGGTTACATGGTACCAGGAAAATAAGTCAAAACATTATTAACATTTTACAACTGTCTCCAGCTTAATTTCCCCATCAAAACTTGAGCAGGACTGGATATTGTCTTAAACACAACATTTTACTTCAAAACTTTGTCACCACAGTGTTCAATGTGTGCTCGTTGATTCACTGAATAATTTCTGTTCCAAACAGCTCGGAATCCATATGTGTGTTTATTTCAGTGTTGTATGTGCCACAGAAATCCTTACATGTCATCACTGCCAATTTACATTTTATTTGTCCAAGGTTTGTCTTTTTCTTGGAATCAGTGTGAAAGTACTAAGCACTACATTGTTTGGTCATGTCATGTTAACAAAGGCAAAATAAGTTAAAAGCCCTTAAACAATGGTTGATGATATGCTGTAGTTATTTCCCATTTTGAATGACTGTAAGCCAGATTGACATAACAATCATAAATATGGCAATTTTTGTTTTACTGTGTTTTAAATAAACTGTTAAGTATAAAGTTCTTGTCCAGTTCACCTCTGGTATTCCTAAGGAGATAAAAACTGTAAGAAATCCTATTAAACCTTTATGCTTTATTTACTTCATTGCTTTGTGTTTTGGTGTTTAGGTATTAGCTCTCTGCTGGTGCTGCTTTTGTACTTGTGTTAACATTTTATTACCTAGGGTTTATCATTCATGTATTTTATCTAACTGACTTACAAAGTTCTACTTTACGTCGAGAGAAGCACTAGTAACATACATGATCTACTGTACTGGGAATCTCAAGACAGAACTTTGTTGAAACAAACGCCATAAACTGATTTTCTGCTGCATTGCCATATTTCTGACAAAGTGATTTTTATGTCATAATATTTAAGAAACTTTGGTTATATACATGTATGTACTAGATCTTTTTCATTTGTTTTATAGCATGAAGGTTTAAGAGGGATATTTTGTTTTTATACGCCCGTCAAATTTGACGGAACTATTATGGTATGGGGTTGTCCGTCCGTCCGTCCGTCCGTCGTAAACTTTTGATTGTCCGGCAATCTCCTCCTATATTTTTCGAGGGATCTCTTTGAAACTTGGTATACATTATAATCATGATATGAAAATGTGCCTCCCTTAAAAGAATTTTGATTCAACAATTTTTCCAAAAGTTATTGCCCTTTGTTCATTTCAGTATTTGATTTTTGTCCGGCAATCTCCTCCTACATTTTTCAACGGATTTCTTTGAAACTTGGTATACATTATAATCAAGATATGAAGTGGTGTTTCTCTTAAAAGAATTTTTATTAGACAATTTTTGCAAAAGTTATTGCCCTTTGTTCATTTCAGTATTTGATTTTTTGTCCGGGGATTTTCTCCTACATTTTTTATAGCATATGTCAGCTAACCACTCTTAGAATGATGCAGTCTTGTTTCAATGTAAAAAAGTATATACCAGGTAACATGATATGGCATTCGACGGGCGTATATTGTTCCACCCCTCGGTAATCTTGTTGTATGATGCAATTGTTTTTTTTAAATTTTCAAATAAAAGTCATGTTACATTTGGACTACAGTGAAACTGGTATTTGTTTTGTTTTATAAATATTTCACAGAATGTTCAGCATACTGTTACTGTAGATTTGGACCACAACAGAGCTTCTTTCTGGACATCAAATTCTTAACAGCAGCAGAGCCTCATTCTGGACATGAAATTCTTAACCAGAGCAGAGCCTCATTCTCGACATGAAATTCTTAACCACAGCAGAGCCTCATTCTGGACATGAAATTCTTAACCAGAGCAGAGCCTCGTTCTCAACATGAAATTCTTAACCAGAGCAGAGCCTCAATCTCGACATGAAAGTTTTAACTGCAGCACAGCCTCAGTCTGTACATCAAATTGTTGTCTTTTGGGCCCGCATTCTGTCGTCGTAACACAGGAGATCTGTGGTCAGTGATTATGTCCCTTTCCCATTACAAGAAACACACATGAAGTTATAGTTTTATCAGCAGTTTAATTGTCATTTCTATATTTTCCATTTAAATATCTGTTTAGATCAATAGATACATACATACATTTCTATTAACCAGCGGTGACAACACTTGACCTGGGAATATTCTACCACAGGATAGAGTGACAGTTTGTGACAAGGTAGATAACTCTCAGCAAAAGTGCTAACTTCATCTAAAGATGTTTTCCACAATGGCTTTTGAGTTTCTTTTTCTCTGCAATATTTTACAAAAAATGGATAAACTTTAAAATATATACCACACAATATCAATTTTGATTTTTCTTTTACTTATTAGATTCCAATTAAAGCTTCATTAGGAAGACGTCTAAATTAGAACAAATTTGTGACTTAAATCACACAGAATAAATTGTACCAGTATTGATATGATAAGCTGTACAGACTTTTATCTCACTTATACTACATTTGCAGAATAGTTTCTGCAAGAAATGCTACAATCACAATCCTGCTGAAATAAATATCATAGAAATAATCATCTAAAGTATCAAAAAGTGTGTGAATTTAAAGAGTGACAAAAATGATAGTAGAAGCTCTGTACAACTACAAAACATGTAAATCGCAACCATATCACTGATCTTGCAGCTTTAATATTCTGGTAAACTGACTCTTGAGGACAAATCATGTGCAGAAATTCAAAAATTCATTCCATATCGCTATGAAAAATATTATTGCAATACATGTACAATTGAAATACCACTGCTCTGACTATAGCCCAGTAATCCACTGGAATCCTCATTTGTTTCTTGGTGATGATTGGTTTATGAAATGTATAAATGTGTTAAAGGAGAATGGAGCTACATGCCCCTAATCCTAACTCTGTACCTGAACACTATGTTAACCACCATTGTATGCTATTAAATACACAGCTAAAACATCCTAGGTCATACTTGCCAACTCTCCCTATTTCCCGATTTTGGACCCTTAAATTTTGCATTGTCAACTGAGGTATATACACACATTTTGTTTGTTTTAATTTTTAATGCATAATCTCCCCCATTGAAATTTCAAAAAGTTGGCAAATATGTTAGTTATCCGCAAATGGGCCTTTAATTCAATTGTAGACTTCCAAGCAACTGAAATAATGTTTATGATTATTTTCATATGTCTATGTAAATGTAATAATATTTGTAATATCTGCATAATACTGTACTGATACATTCACAGATCTTACTGAATTTAACTCTGTGAAAAAAGCAAATCTATGATTCCAACAAAAGTTAAATTCTGCTGAAGTTGGCATTCTAGGTACTTACTTACAGCCTTAAATAAAACTGGGGTATATTAGTGTATGTAGGTCATCTTGATTACTTAATGCAGACAAATAAATGTATGTATATATACAAGTATAAGTTAATACAATTATATAGAATTGGCTTTCTATTAATCTATCAGAAGTTTAGAGGAACATTTAACCCTTTCACCACTGTAGACCATAATGGACTCGTCCATATCAATGCATGGTAGAGTCTACTGAAGTATGTTACATAGGGGTGAAAGGGTTAAGACACAAATATATGTTTAATTATCTATGTAATCTATATACTGTAATGCATGCTTAGATTTCGCAGAGTATTTCATTTTTGCTATATTTGACGCTTGAAAAAATTTGGCAAAATATAACCCCACAATTTTGTTTTCCTTCTGATAGAGTAAGTTAGGTGAGTTACTTATTGATAGGGTTGCACACAATTTAAATTCAGGGATCTGAGACCAAAACCGTGAAAATTCTAACCATGAAATAAAAGTGCTATACAGTAATTACACATGAAGGTAATGGTAAGTATGTGTATACGTCGCGCTACACGTTAAATACAGTGATAAGGTGATAGGTACAGCTACATAACATCAACAACGCTTTTCTTGATAAAGTAATAAAAATCTCTTATCAGAATTTTAAAAAATGCAAGCTTTTTGGTTGTCGTCTATAACCTTCAATGCCTGCCTCTTACACTACACAACCTCTCACAGCTAAACATCTACACACAAATTGTCAAAGAAAATATTTTCTAATGACTTAAAAGAATCCAAGTGACCAGATATGTTCTTCAAACTTTGGTAAACACAAAATGTTCCTTGAGAAAAAATTCCATTTAATTTACTTTTGAATCTAATAATGTACTTTTGCTTAAAATTAATGTTATTTAAAGCGTAAATACTTAATTATGCACATTAAAAAAAAATTAAAGCCTTAATCCATATTATGGCAAACAAATTAAAAGGATGGTTAATATACAGACAGCATTGTTCTTAAATCTGATCACCTTTTCAGACTCTTGCCTGTTTTTTAAACATTTTATCTGACAATTTATGAAACTAAAGGTTATAATTTCTGTGACTGCATGTTCATTGATGTACATGTATCATCAGCCATACACGATTCTTCATAGTACATCTGTCTTAATTTCGTAAGAGTACATTCACTTTGTCTCCATCAATATATTACATCTGTTATATTTTCAGGGCAACCTTGAGGCTGAAGCTGTATTTGCAATTCCACAAGAATTTATCACGATCTTCACTAGGAAATTCTCCTCCCGTAGACAGCTATACATAACCCTGAATTGCCATGGAAACGGAATTTCAATTTCATAAGAGCACCGCCATCTGTATCATATTATTACGTTGATTCCTTGTCTTATTTAACGAACAAATCACAGAAAATGTTATAGGCCATTATATTAATTTTGACCTGGTATGTCCATGCTCTAGTCCACAAAGCTACTCCATAATGTAGCTTCACAGTGCTGTTCACACATCAGTATACCCAGCTGACTGGTACCCATTGTGGAGTTGAAGACACCTCATCTATGGCTTGTTCTAAAGTTCGTATAGTTTCTTCGATGTCATTGTTCACAATTTTCAAATCAAAATAATGTCCATATGCTTTCTCTAGTAGTTCACTCTCAGTTGCTAGCTTTTCTAGACTGGCGTCCTACAACAGTGAAACAGACACTACAATGATAGGCTCAATATTTTCATGTCAGAATAATTTACTGTAAAGATCTTATACGTGACAAGAATATGGCAACAGAAAAAGTCTATGAAAGCCCTCAATTCATATCAATCTTTAACAATATAATATTCCTTGTAATAAATCCTATTTTGAATGACATTACACATTGATAACAAATACTATTTTTACAATTCTGAACTTAACATATTATGGATGCCTCATATAGTTTGGTTATGTAAACATCTTGGAGTACGATCACATACATTCAAATTCTTAATAATGAAATACTGGCACCACAACAACCTTAACAAGAGTATAATTATTACTTAGCAGACTGAAATGGGTGATTCGTTTCAGTTTGTGAGTCGTTTGTAATACACTTTTTGTAAAATGTAAACAGCTAAAAACATATAGCACACTTTTATCAGATAACAAAAATAAAAGGTAGGGATGTGCAAAGTTTAAAAAAGAAAGATTACAATAGAACTTTTCCATCCCAAATAGCAGTAAGAAGACTGGATATTGTGTAGACATTGTAAGGATCCAGGACTCTGGGCTGGTACATGTCAACATGCTGTATGCGTGCTTCTTTGTTAGTTACACAATATTTGAACAACAAGGTTGCCATGGAAACATCATTCATACTAATATAGACGGACAATATAAGGTTATGATTTGATAGGTAATTTTTATTTTTACTTTTGTGGAATTAATCATTACATCACAACTCATGCATTATATTACAGAAATATCATAACAATCAGATTTCAGCACTGTTTCTTACCATAAAACCTTCAGATTTCACTGTATTTGCTGTTTATTATCAGTACAATATTGGACATGTTTCATTTTACATCTCGCCTTGTGCCATCAATTTTTCAGCTCTCCAGTTTTTGCTAAACATTCCTTATCAATTGCTGATGGCATAATATTGAAGGCAGTATTACAAGGTTTACTGTAGTAAGGAAACATGAATCAGAAAACTTTCATGATGTATTGACCACCATCAGGGGGATACTGAGTGATGACTACCATCAGGGGATACTGAGTGATGACTACCATCAGGGGGATACTGAGTGATGACTACCATCAGGGGATACTGAGTGATGACTACCATCAGGAGATACTGAGTGATGACAACCATCAGGGGGTACTGAGTGATGAGGACCATCAGGGG
>JAUMHH010208837.1:0-12894 GCA_032359455.1 Chlamys rubida
GATGCCTATATATATATATATATATATATATATGGGCATCTCAGTCACCACTCGTAACTGATATATATATATATAACCCAACAAGGATGGACCTCAGATCAATGTTACTTTATAATTCCGGTCCGGTAACCTCGCGGTTTATTATCTTCCATGTAATCGTTCACTAATATATGTGTTATTACACATTATTAGCGTTCTATTTCTCTTCACTGGTAAAATATTAATTTACTGTTTTGATTGATGACCACATTACACTTCGGACGTGTCAATCAACTGTCATAGTTAATCAGTGTATTAATTATTTTAGTTATGACTACACTGAAAAATATCTCTGGTATTTCATTGAAATATTTGATTATGAACAGGTACTAGCCCACTCGCTCCCGGTCTATGACCATCTGGTGAAGCCCTTGTTTAATCATAATATTGTCTGGATTGGTAAGAGTTGGAAAAGAAGGCTGAAGGAGTGTGACACTAGTTGTAATATCCGCATAACCACGTAGGATATGTTTACAGTAAGGAACAATAGGTCAGGAGAAAGAGGGAGTAACAGCAGTGATATCAGTCTAATTTTTCGATGATTTTTTCCTTATATTTTGGTGTCGCACAGTTCCTATTGTTATTCGACAACATTGGGTTCTTATGGGTTTTCTTCTTCTGTTGGTGGCATTGTATATGATAAATGTAACCTATTTCTCCTAATCCTAAATGGCTCGTCTTTACCCACCAAACTGTTTTCAGGGTTAACCACATTGTAATAAAAAAGCAACTTTCTGTAAACCGTTATAAACACGACCATTACAACAAACGTACAGAAATCGAACAAGCACTTAGTTAATAATTTTTTCACATTTATAAGACACTCTACCATGAGGGTATTTTTAATTATTTTTCATAGTCCACAATCACAACAAAGAGCAAATGTTGTTACTTTGACATTAAGGAGTCATCAAATCCATACAAGTAATTGTAGTAGACGAGTGATCATACATATACGATGATTTAATGTAGGAAATTGATGTCGGTTTTTCTGCTCTTTTTCATTCATGAAATGGGACATTTCCTTTTCCTTTTTTTTTTTTTTTTTTTTTAATTCTGTTGTTGGGGTTTTATATTTGGATATCACCATAAATTTATTTCCAAGTCATTTTCTGACCCCATGTTGATAATAACGGATAAATCAAATTTGAGAAAAATAATCTGTTATTCATAATAACATTTAACTGTTCATACACCCTCACTTCACGTCTGAGTGAATCAGTATAGGTTGAAACCAACATCAGTGTACATGAAGCTTTACTGACCAGAAAGCATCACAATGTGTTTAAAAAGCATGTGGGTTGAAGCAGGTAGTATTCAGGCAGCCGTCGCTAATGAACCGGAGGAATTTGTCCCCGTGGGGGTTTGGACGGAGTTGATGAACCTCTTCCCTCTGATAAAAACCACACATTTTGTTGTAGACTGTTCACCTGATTAGCCGTGTATAGTTGATGAAAACGGAGGCAAATAATATAGAGGCCAGGTGTTAGAGGTACAGCACCTCCCCCTCCAGAGGGGGTCAAAGTCAAAGAAATTTAATCAGGATTAGTTTCTCTTCACGAATACCCGCCATAGGTTGCTTCTGTGTCACTGTATTGATAACGGCCCATATTAACAGGCGAACATCAGACTTGAGGGCAGTAAGCTATGATTTTGCCCGTCACACCGCTGTCAAATGATATTTGTATCCTCCTCCTTACTGGCTAAAATTCATACCTGCAGTGACAGATGCCAGGGCTGGTCAATATAGCATGGGATGACCATTGTCCTGTGCTACACCGCCACCGGTACAGGTGGACATTTTTGTTTTACCTTTTATACCTCGGAACACCGAACAGGCAGATTGATCTCATTACTGCTCGACGCGTGCCAAAATACCTTTAAATATGCTAATAAAACACTCTGTAAAAACTCCAATTAAGATAGTTGCCTCCAGGTCGCACGCGCCTGTCCGTGGAATGTAATTTTCTTTAGTGTCCTTAAAATTGGGTCTTTTACATGTCATGTTCCAAAGTGTGTGTGCATGTGTAGGAGGACGGTGAGGGAGAATGGGGCGGGAGCTAAAGAGAGAATGGGGAGGGAGCTAAAGAGAGAAGTCGCAGAGTATTATAACATCAATTTATCCGAATTAATTCGATGTTTTGGTATCGAATTATTAGAAAGAAAAATTAGAAAATACGAGTTTCCCGATTTCTACTGAGTATAATCGGTTCCCTAAATTCCTACTGTGCATAATCGGTTCCATCATTTCTACTGAGCATAAGCGGTCCCCTCATTTCTACTGTGCATAATCGGTTCCCTTATTTCTACTGAGTATAATCGGTTCCCTGATTTCTACTGAGCATAAGCGGTTCCCTCATTTCTACTGTGCATAAGCGATTCCCTCATTTCTACTGAGCATAGGCGGTTCCCTCATTTTTACTGAGCATAGGCGGTTCCCTGATTTCTACTGAGCATAGACGAATACATCTATTTCAATATTCGTCATTTTGAGTTTTGCTTATTATGGAGACAAATAATTACAGAGATCATGTGACAGCCCGATTTCGTGGTTTATCACAGTGATCCCCCTTCACAAGGCCCCAGACAGCAGACCTTGATGTACCGTTAATTTGGCATCACATGCACAATCTGACGACATCAAATAAAAACAAAACTACCCATTATGATATGAAATGTCATAACGCTGGCACATGCATATGTTATCATGCGAATTAACGGTGATTTTAGCCTAGCATTGACAGTTTATCCAAGATTGGATAATTGCCAATGTGTTTATGTCATCCTTGTCTTGCTTAATTAACTAATTGACAATAATTAGCTGGATGTATTATATATAGATATAACAGTACGCTACACAATGACATATCAATTTTGGAAGTTGTACACGCTGAAGTAATTCTAAAACCACTATCTGTTACCTAAGGACACTATGAATGGACCACCAGCATTGTCCAGGTCCAACCAATCAATGTAGGTGTAATGATAGTCTCTGTGAACCAAGCATTGTTAGCTTAACTTAAATCAACTATGAATCATTAATTTTATACATTTTGCATCAAATAAAGTTTGTTTTTTTCATAAATTCATATTTCATATTGTTATAAACAATCTGAATCCAAATACGTACACATTTGTTCATAATTTCATGTAATATGAAAAATACCTGTTTTGGATTTTTCTAACATTTATCTAAGATTAAACTGAAGAGGGTTTTTCCTTTGACTCTTTGACCCAGGACAAGCTAGAGACGTCTGGACGGTGTACCGTGAACCGTAGTCACACCAAGATAGTATTTCCTGTACGACATTCATACCTGACTGGAAGTATGACATAACTTATAAAATATACGTAGTGCTATTGTTTTACAGTGATGAACCGATGTGTTGAAACCTTACATCGTGTGAACTATCGCAGACAATTCCATCAGATACCTGTCATTTCCGAGGTCGGGGGGATTTACGAGGATTTAATTTGTTTGGATTTGCATCGGAGTAATGAATATTTCTTAATAAGTGAATACGCCTACGAAACTACATAACACGATTTTATCAGAGAATATTTAGTCGAGAATAATAACTCTAATAATAAAAAAATATTATTAAATGTAGCACACTAAACGATGGATGCAAATAGAAAGTTATTAATAAAATCAGAATTCATAAGGATTTATTCTCGCGTATAAGGTTTAGAATAGGAGAACACACACAATCAATAGCAGAAACCATACGTAAACACTATAGCACTGCAGCCTCTGAGGTACATTGAATAATATAGCAGATATTTTACATATACAGTGCCATGGTTTATTTTAATGGTCCCTTGTCGAAACTTAATAGTGTATATGGAAAATAAATATTTTGTCTTAAAAGGTAAATTGAAAAATCAAACAATATATCATAACGCTAACAAAATTGGAAATCAGAGTTGACGTGAATAGAGAATAACTGGAATGTAATAGGCACCAAAACAAAAAGAAAGACATCGCCCTCCTATCAATTTCTGAACACCATATAAGGCAATATCGAACAGTAGAGCTTATCAAAGATACAATGTCAATGCAAGGCAACATTGTCATAAAAATCGATGATGTCTTAACATGACCAATGAATATTAAGATTTCATGGCTCCTTCAATATCGTGAGATGAAATCCCTTAACAGATAGCCTAGGGATGTCCAAGTGGAGACACAAACCCTAGTGTCACGTGTAAGTCCTAAAAGTTCATAGGTAGAGCTAAACCACGGGATGAAGTCATTTGGTCTAAAATCTACCAAAACCCCGAACCAATCTGTAGATCAGAGAAATAGCTGAGGTATGGTAAATTATTTTCTCTGATGTTAGACTTTTTTTTTATCAAAAGGAGCGTTTATCACAGTCAGTTGGTCAATCAATAAAAGACCTTATATATCGCGCGATATTACATGGCAATTCCCTTATATAATAGTTGTGATGATTTCGTTTGATTTATAGGAACAAAGAATAGACAGGAAGAATTGACCTTTTAAGTACGGTTTTATAGCGCCAGATAGGCAGATATGTCCTTGATGTTACAATAACAGGAAATATATCAAATTAGTCTTATCTTTAATTTACCCCGTATCACCATTACTCAACCGTTTTCATTGTTATCACAGTTATTTCGTTATCGTTTCTCAAAATAAAATAAGATATGCATTTCAAATACAATTACATGAATGCCTTGGCATAAAACTCATGTCATTGTTTGACTAGCTTTGAACATTTTCCAAATTATTTTTTATCAATGGCGTTTCAAATTTTTGTTCTTGATAGTTTCAAGTATGTTTTCGTTTGTATGCCCTTTGAAAGGTGAAAGTTTATATGGAACAATTCCGTAGGATTTTTGTTTTGTGAAGTGTTACGCAATTTTATTCAAATAATATGACAAATGATGCACTAAATAGAATTATATTTTTCTCGTATGTTAGTCAAATCAATCAAACAGATAGCATACAATCCGCTTCCTATTTAAGTATGTAGTAGCGTCACAGGGCATTGTGTAGCTATTACGGTAAAACATTCACTAAATATGGCCGAAATGGTAGTGCAATCTGTCAAGCCTACATCTATTGGGACCAGGTACATGCTGGCCAGGTGAATCACGACTTCAGTGTACACTCAGCGATTGGGCGAAATGTCTAGTTTGCCATATCTAAAAGCATATCCAACCCCTTTTCTACAGATATACCAGAACAAATAGAAGAAGGCAAGGAAATTAACTCATCAATCTCTTCTGATCATGCTATGAGTATTACACTGTAATATTACTAAATTGAAAGTAAGATATATGAAAGCTGGTATGAATGAGGAAGCCATGTTTATTGACGGACAGAGGCGATGGGGACACCAACGTAAACCACACCGATGTGTAAAAAAGGACGAATAGGAATGTCTTCCCTCATACACAAATATAAATCATCCGTTTTGCTCTTTTTCAGAGATAGTACATCCAGGTCGAATACAACTAGTTAGGATTCTTATATAGCATATACAGGCCTTGCTGTTTAGATGACCCTTTCGTTTAGCTTTTTGAAGGTTTTTTGAAGTGGTGGTATTTTGTGTTAATTAGTAACTATTGGCTCCCATACTAAGATTTATGGAAAAGTTGAAACAATACAATATTATCTAGATATTATTCAGGACACACGGATGGCCGACAAAGGGAACAGTCGGTTTTGGAACGTCGTGACACGTTTAATACGTACTTTGTTCGTGTATAAAGTAAAACTTTGATATTATTTACCAATCTTTTGTGTGAATTTCATCAATAGTTTAATACGTACCTCCTCGCAAAAATCAGATATATTTTCACACAATCTATTTGACTAACAGATTCATTCACCATGTCCAATGTTTCCTTAAGCGTTTGAGCTACATTCATTTTGCTTTCTCTTTTCTTTCCAGCCAGCAAAGAAGCTGCCTTTTCCTATGCAGTGACGTCAGCAGGAGTAACGTATGCAATCACACAAGCTTGTAGTTTGGGGAAATTAAAACGGTGTAGTTGTGATAAGTCCAAGAGGAAAGGCAAATTCACGTCCCGTGGTTGGAGGTGGGGCGGCTGTAGTGCGGACATAAGACATGGACTAAAATTCGCAAAGAAATTCTTAGACGCTCGTGAAATAGAACAAAATTCAAGACCATTAATGAATCTCCATAACAACAGAGCGGGTAGAAAGGTGAGTTGCTTTATATTAATGAAACCACATTTAATCTTACACTGTGTAAGAAAAATAAAATTTGTAAAAATTGTCTCTCGAATTAATGCAGTCTTGATATTTTCCTAATCATTGTTTCATGTGTCACCCTGGTAAACTACTAGCCGCTTCCTACCGACTGGGCTAGGGAGACTTTCTCTTTAGCTCATTCGGTAGAGCGTACGATTAGTAAGCCAGAGGTCCCGGGTTAGACTCCTAGCGGAGGCATTGAAAACAAAATTACCTCTGTTACATATGTAAGTTTTGGAGATGGATTTATATAAGTTGTAAAACATGTTTCCAAATCCTATTCCAACAATTATGTATTTTTTTTATATTAAACTGTAAATGCAAATAGAATTGAAATACAGTTTGTATTATATTAACTACAAAAAAGAAAGACAAAAACCCAGTAATGATACAACAAGGGCGTGACACATTATTATATAACACCAAAGTTTTTACTTCATACACAAAAAATGTAGGTATTAAACGTGTCGCAACTTTTTAAGACCGACTTATCATTTTTTTCAAGATGTGGCTGAGCTTTACAAAGGAACCAGTCGGTCTTAAAAAATGTCGACACGTTGTATATATACATTGTTTATGTATAAAGTGAAACGTTGATATTACATATTTCCAAACTGATGAATCTTATTGAAGTCGTAACATATTGTTAAAACAATATATTCCTTTATTCTAATTTTGTCTTCGTAAGGATTTGGTTACAAAGATATTATTTTAAACCTGCCTTTCACTAATTGGGCTTGATATGATATCATGCAAATACATTTTCACTTATCCTTGCGTACCTATAAACCCCTAGGACATCTAACTTAAATTTTCTAACGTCATTTTCAAACTAAAAGTATATGGATACTAATGGGTATGCGTCGTTAATCTAGATATTAATATTTCTATTTCATTTTAAAATTTTACGACCCAAAATAACCCATTAGTCTTGTATGCACGGATAAACACGCACCAAGTGGCATTCTTTAGAAACACGGAAATTTCATTAACGCATTGACGGAAATTTAGCTACCCAAGACCCGTGACCGCACGCATTTACATACGTATATTTAACATTTTATGAGAAATCATTGACAGTCCCCGTATTACCACAGTGCGTGCGAACTTTTCAACATATTGGAAAAGTTTAACTCTCATTTCCACCTCAGTGTAATCGCGATTCTTTTCCTATAACAGTTAGTAAAGAAATTACATAAAGAATTTTTTAAAACATAAAACATGACAGCGTGGGTATATTTTGTTTTAATGACGTAGGTTCTTTCTGTCATAAAAAAGTGCATGCTCTGTCAAGAGGCATAGATAGCTGTTGATAGACGACCTGTTGTATAAATCAATGTCTCGTATTTCTGGAACTACTGACATTACACACGCACGATATCTAACCTCACGAAAAAATTGCGTTGGATATTTTTTTCGAAAAAAGGAAGATTGAGACCAATGATTTATTCATAACATATGATATCGACATTAAGTGAAACGCGAATTGTATTCCTCGTTATTAGTGCAGTAAGGTCATGTGGCGAAATTGAAGTGTGGGCAAAATGAATTATACAAACTTTTGAAATGATATACAATATGAAGGAATAAACGTTCAAATATTGTACATTTATTTTTACAGTATAGAGAATAAATAGTAGAATCATTGTATATTTATATCTTTCAATTATTGCATATCCACATGGTTCAATCATAGAAGATATATATGGTTTAATCATTGCATATTTATATATATATTGTTCAATCATTGTATATCTTTATAGTTCAACCATTGTATATGTATATGGTTCAATCATTGTATATCTGTATAGTTCAATCATTGTATATCTGTATAGTTCAATCATTGTATATCTATATAGATCAATAATTGATATATCTATATGGTTCAATCATAGAAGATATATCTATAAACAGTATGAGAATTTAATAGATGTCTTCACCATAACTTTATCTAAGATATTCATCCTATCTTAATTTAATCAATGTTTCACGGAACCTGTGTGGTCTGAAAAGGACTACATTGTTATCATTGATGATGTAATACGCTTTATAAACAACTTGTATAGGCGTAGGTATTTTATACAGTCATTGTTTCGCTGTCCAATTATATGGGAGTCTGTAATTCTTCCAATGTTCTATTTCTTGTCGTTCGTTTTGTTAGGTGTGTCGGCAGTTCAATAACTTTTCTTTTTTCTTTGATAGTCGTGTTTGTGGTTATACTTCTTTTCTTTCTTTTTGTTCATTGTCTCCGCAGTTACTTCTCTATCCTCGTCGACTGTGTAATCTGGTGTGATGACAATATGATACCTACTTTTTCCATTTTACTTGATAATGTCTGTAGTTAAGAAACTAACATGTATATGAAAATATGTCTTGTACATGTAACCCAAAATACTTTACTGACTGAAAGTTCTTATATTTTGTACTTACAAACATATTTCTCTTTATTCCACCTGGTGTCCATAAATTGGTACAATGTATATGTTCAAGAAGGTTAAATTACAGTTATTGAATGTTTTACATTTTAATTGCCTTTTTTGATAAATTGGTATTAAACAACCTACACGTACCTGTATAATACAAACTATGAAATGTTGGTGAACAAAACAAATGAACACTGAAGATACAATCTTGCTATTTTGAGCGACATACTTTTGATTGATTTCACGAAATCCGTTATAAAAACAAAGTCAGCACATGCTATTACATACCAATATTCACTGAACTGTTAAGTAATGCTGTGGTTGAGTCATAGAATGTCGTCGGATACAACAATCATGTACAAAGAAGGTCTCCTCACTCCTGCTGTTGTCTTCCCTTCTATTTTGGTGGCTCCTTAGATTCTGCTGTTGCCTTTGTTTTTGTATGTCCTAAGTTCCTGTTTTTGTCTTTTGCATTGATTTCTCCTCAGTTTCTATAATTTCCCTTTACTTTCCAAATATCGTTCATTTTGCTTTGGTGTCTTCACAGTTCCTGTACCTGTCTTTTGTATTGGTGTCTCCACAGTTCCTGTTACTGTCCTCTGATGTCTTTTGTGTTGATGTCTCTATTGTTGCTCTTTGTTGGTGTCTCCACGGTTCTCACATCGAATTTGAATAAGGAGGATATTAGTTGATGTGGTATTTTCGTTTTTCAGTTTTTGTGTAACTTGATGTCCTATACGATCATTGTTATAGATGAACTTATTTGTTGGTTATTTGCTGAAAGTGATTTATAACGAGACCGTTATTATACAAAATCTAGATAAAGGTATATGCAAACGATCAGATAACGATTAGATCACAAACAGTTCAGAATTACGTATACCCCAATGCTATAAATTTGTCCTCAGTTACCATGTCAACATTACATCGTTCAGCTCTTTCAGGACGGAGACTAGGTATCATATGTCGTTAAGAATAGAGGAGCTAATTAGTATGTTTTCCTATAGATGGTGACACAATGATATTGTGTAGGATGTTATGCTCACGGAAATTACACATCATGAAAAATCAAGTAGCTGGTTGATGCATCATCATCATCGGTCATCGCCGCTCCTCAATCACGAGGTGTCGACAATAACCGGTGGGGACCCCCTAGGATTGTATAAGTATTGTCCCATGCTCTGATTAGTCTTATCAGTGCGATTTTATTTAAAACTGTTGTTTCCAGCTGCTAAAACACTACTTCATACCATCTATCCGTGTTGTATAAGATATTTGTGAAGGTTCATTGGTGGGTTTCCTTTTGTTTTCGTGTCAGTCCCAGTTCTTGTACTTTTCGGTTGTTACCGACTTTGATTCCGATCTGTATATTCAGTTGTGTATATATTCACCATGTTTCATCTTGATATACTACATGACGTAGTAGTTCTGTTTAAAATATTCGAAAATCTCGCTACTATCAACTCCCCAAATAAAGTACTTAAAAATCATGCCGAGTCATGGAGGAAAACTTGATAAAGATAACAGTTTGGATTTAGTCTAAATCTTGATAAACATGATGTATGTGCGAAAAAAACGTGTGAAATTTAAAAAATATATATTTTAGATATTAATCTTGCGTGTTTTGAGAGTACAAGCCACACACAGACGAATGCATTAGGTTGACAGTTAGTTTAATGGCATAGAAAGTAAAGGACGTTTTGACACTACAATACTTAGAACAGAGATCATCTTTGACAAGAAGAAACTGCAAAATGAATGTGATGTCATTGGAAACAAACGAATGACTCTGTCAATGTATGAAATATGGATTACGTTTTGACGGGAGTAACAACTTATTCTATTTGTTTCGGGCTATGACAAATGATATAACGAGACAAGAGGTAGTAATATCATGAATTCAAAAGAAAATCGAATACACTAATGACCCTCAAGAATTCCTTGGTGCACTTTTATAACTCAGAGACTGACATGCACTCAGCATTTCATTCATATCAGTGACAGCCATCATCGAACTATTCTGTAAATACAGACACAAATAGTCCCCTACACTTATAATGACAATAGTATTAAGTTTGCAGATATCTATGAATTGCACAGAAAGTTAAAAATAACTCGTGACAGTTATTGAAACTTCTCATTCTGCCTGACATAAGGTATGACCTTGTCATTAAAACAAAACGTCGAGAACAATATATTTGCCGTATCAGTTTCTCTGTGGGGTATATTGATACTGCTCCAATAAAGAGTCTTGGATCTGGGTGTGAGAGATAGCCATAGACCCATGCAGCTTAGTAAAGACAAATAACATAAGTAAATATTGACGAGGAGATTCCTATCGGTGTATCAGGTGAAAATGACAATAAAATCATTAACAAGCTGTAAACCCTACCTGTACTGTGACAGACGCGAAGTCATTCCCCTGGCCTTGGTGGTCTGTGAAAACCCGAGTTTATACGTACGAAGTAATTACTGCTATCAATTAAACTGTAATAGATAGCGAAGGTGTTGTAATATACAAGATATACGGTTTTATTACACCGCCATGCTTAATGTATTTGTCCCTGTACTAGACACTTACAATGCACTACAGATAAACATCCTCGTTTCAAAACTAAATGTAAATCTTGCTTATACGTAGGTGATATGTTTAGGTTAGGTTTACCTATCCCTACAGCCGTTTCCTGTCATGAAGAAAAAACAAATTGTGCTTTCTTTATTTTCTTCGTTGAACATTATTACTTTAACAATCGTGTACACTGTTATTTTTAAATTAGGCTACATAATATCTGATTTAAGATTAAGTATTTTTAATTTCGTGTTCAATTCTTTAAGCAACGCTTCCTTTTATCGTTTCGTAGTCAGGAAAAAATAAGTAAATATATTGAATATGAGAATGACACTTCAGATAGAATACCAAAGGCCCAGATTGCTGTGTGTCGATAAGACCTGCCAAGCAGAGACTTTACGTTCTCTGAATTATCTGTCTACTTCGGTCCAGTTGCAGATCTACATATCTTTTACCATTTCTCCTTGAAAGACTCAAAATATCATTATAACACAATGATAATAGGTTGAAACAAAACGATTACTTGTAACGTACATGAGTTGTCTATTTCATTGGTGCTCTCCCCCCTGATACACCTGATATACAATACCAAATGTATTGTTAGCCTAACTGTATCAGTTAGTCTTATTGTCATTATAAAAAAGTAAAGATTGTTCAGTCCTGTTAATCATATATCCTACTACAATTCTGATTCTTAATTCGGTTTCAACGTTGTTATGTTTTCTTACTCATTCAAACGCGAACAAAATATTGCTGAAATAAATATTGAAATGTCATTAAGCTTAGTACATGTTTGCGCAGTATATGAAGGGGGAAGAATGCACTTGTTCAACTTGATCGAATATACATCAATCAAGTTTAAGAAATGGTCCCATGGTCACGGGGTTTGTGGCAGTACGGGTTCCTACCTTAATGATTGTATCGATAATCCTATCTCATCCTATAACTAAATCATTTGCTGAAGGCACACACCTTTTAAAGTGTTGTTACTGTGCATACATTTAAATACTGTGAGTTGTGAATGAATGTGTCCGTACCATGTCATGTATTTAAACAACTATATCACACATAGACGTGTACAAACTAATTTCAAGTATTTATACAACTTACTATGACATAGAAGTGCACGGTATCATTTCAAGTATTTATATAACTTACTTCGACATAGATGTGCACGGTATCATTTCAAGTATTTATATAACTTACTTCGACATAGATGTGCACGGTATCATTTCAAGTGTTTATAAAACTTACAATGTACTTCGACATAGATGTGCACGGTATCGTTTCATTTATGACATAGATGTGTACCGTCTCATGTCAAGTATTTATACAACTTACTTTGCCATGAATATATACCATATCAGTTCAATATAAAATATAAACTTTATTTATTTAACAACAATTATGAAACAAGTTACTTCAACTTATATTAATCATTCTTTTTGGCCCGGATGTAAGCGCGTGGGGGTCTAAGTGTTGGAGGAAACCGGAGTACCCGGAGAAAACCCACGTGATCGGGCAGGTGACCCCAACCTTTCCACGTCCAATCGGGGAATCGAACCCCGGCCGCCTTGGTGAAAGGCAAGTGCGCTATCCACTGCACCACCCGACCACCC
>JAUMHH010208848.1:0-12893 GCA_032359455.1 Chlamys rubida
CAATTGTTATATGTGCAAAGTTCAAAGTACAATGTATTACCGTCCATGAAGGAGCATTCAAAACACATAATGAAAATTTGACATTGAAGTACTTTGAACTTTGCACATATAACAATTGGAAACTTGTATAAACATGCTTTTTAATCCAATTGGGAAAATAAAGACTGAAATTGGGAAAAAACACAGGGTCATTTTTCAATTTGGAATGGGTCCCTGTACCAGAAAATCCACTGTCATCATATAGTATCATATAAAATCGCCCTCATTGGGGAGGGCAAAAAAGGCGAAAGTTAAGCTATGGCAAAAAAATCCTGGTACATACAGTATTCATTTTCAGTGCAGTGGAGATGGTAATATTTATACAAATGTACTGCAAACAGGTACAAATAAGCAGAAAGCAAATCTGTCAAGCATTTGAGGAACGGGTAAGGCAAGTCTTTTTTTATTATATTACCTGATTGTTGTTCTGATACATGATGTATATATGTATTATCATGTTTCGTATTTTCCTTTCAGCAAACTTCATCCTTGGATAAGAAAGTTGAAACCCTGTACAGCTCCAGAGGATTTTTCAGTGCTGATCAGGTACTGTGTATTGGTCAAAATGTTTTAATTGTTCACCTGAGAAAGCTCAGTCATGGAAAATTATTCGAAGTGATAAAAAAATGAATCTTATTTAATTTGTGTGCTAAATTTTGTTTGTTAATTCAGTGATTTTTTTGCTTAGTTTTAAATCCAAAAGTAGGCTGCTTCCCCTAGCAAAAAGTGCTGTATTTTTCCAAAATAAAGAAAAATTAAGGAATATTTTTCCAATTTCAATGAAAATAATGCTGCATTTTCTGAATTCATATAGGAATATGCTGTTGTAACATTTAAGTAAAAAAACCACTGTAACCATTTGATGACTCAAGTTATAAGCCCATGGGTATACATGTATCGAGATGCTGACAATTAAAAAATGGGAAAAGTTTTGTAATCATGACTTATATATATATGCAAAAAAAAAAAAAAAATTAAATTGTTAATTATATTTTTAAGGAAAGACTATTTTTTGAAAAGAGTGCAATGAATTGGCATAAACCCTTGAAGCAGTTTTTGTAAAAGAGAGCACATGCTTTTTTTTCCTGTTATACTGTAAACCCCTTAAAAAATGTACAAATTGTAGATTCTGTATAAGACATTGTCAATTAGATGTTTTTGTTTGTTTATATCAATAAAGTTATACAATCTATTTAAACCTGAAAGCGTTTTATCACCGGTGGAACAAATATATATATATATATAAAGAAAACAAAACACGAAGACTAGTATAATCGGCTAGCGCTTTCGCCCATCTTTGGGCTCTATATATATATATATATACTGATTCAAATATTTTTCCATTAATTTATATTTTCATTTTAACTTTTGATATTACTTTCTAGGCGGCCACATTGTTGTATGCTTATGGGAGTCCAGCAGACAAGCTCAAGGCAATAAGGGTCCTGGAGCCTGTAAGTTGAAAAATAGAATATATCTTTAAAAAAAGAATGTAAACTGTAAATTATGTAGACCATTTCAAATGGAGTCAGTGTACATGGTTGCCCCCTCCCCAATAAAGTTCAGATTTTTTTATCAATTGATACAAGTCAATTTTAACAAGAAAATTGCAAACAATATTGCAAATGAAGACCTGGGCCTGCATTATAACTCATGAAGCCCTTCTCATGCTCAAGTCTTAAGTATCTTGTTCTGGACATAAATTAATGAAAAAGTCTTATTTTGTCAATGATTTAGAAACATTTCAAAGAAACTTAAAGCTGAATACTGTTTTTGAATTTGACTTTTTGATCGTTTGACATGATTTAAGTGAGTTACAAGAAAATTGGTTTAAGCACAGAATCTATGCTTGAGCATGAGAATGGTTTCATGAATACAGGCCCTGGATATCATATAACTCGATATCTTAATATAAATATTGTTTCTATAAAATTCATAATCAATTATTTTCTTTCCTTTTTGATTTCTTCTAACTTACAAATTCATCTACAAAAGTACTTGTTCATCTTCTAAGGTAGTAGTGTAGCTAGAGATTATACTTCAAATAACAGGGTTGTAAAAATTAATCAATAAAAAGAATGGATCCATATAGGAAAACTCACTATGTTACATTACATATTTATTAAATGATTTTTCTCCTTTTTCTCAGAGGCTATGTCGAATGACCTGTAAGGACGCCAGAGACATTATCGGCGCAGTCAGTGTTCATAACGACAAGCTTATTGTGTTGGATTGTATAAAAAGGTAAGGCACATATCAGCAGGGTGTTTTTTTCGGGGCCATTTTGTTTCTGGAATGTCAATTTGGCCCAATATCAAATGGAAAATAGTGCACTTTTCCCTTAGAAATTCATGTCCTTAACTTATTCACCCCTGAAAACACATTTGAACTTTTCCAATTCAAAGGTTGGAATAGTTCATTATAAAATTTAGGGGTGAATGAGTTAAATGACCTTAGCTGTTGTTAGGACATTAAACCCTGATAACCAACCAACCTTTGAAATTTCCCAATTAAAGAAAAAAAAGTTATTATATATTGTATTTTGATGAATTAAAAATACATACGAAATGTAGCGATTCTTTTGGAACAAGATTAATTTGTATTAGTCTTTTAGATGATAATTTGTTAAAAAAACAACAACTCAACTTTCAACATTATTTGGAAAATTTGTTGTTTTCCTTTCAACAAGGGGGAGTGGGGATATTAACAATGTCTTTATATTTTGACTTCTACAGGCCGTAAAAGATGTCATGAAATTAATTGAACATTAAAAGTTCAACATGAATACAGTACATTTTTATTTTCAGGTCAAAAAAATAAAAAAAAAAAATAGATGTTTTCAAAAAACTTCTAATTTTATTTTTTTGTAACTTTTTTTTATCTGAAAATAAAAATGTACTATAAACATGTTGAACTTTTAATGTTAAATTAATTTAGGTGCCTCTAGAGTCTGTCAAATCTTTCTTTCATCAGTATGAAATTATTTCATAAGGTTTTGTGTAAAATTTTAGATTTATAAAATTTCCATGAGTTTTTCATGTTCTCTCTTTGTAGATAAATAATCAATGGTAAAGTACCTAGTATATAGTTGAGATACATTAATTGTCACTTTATATAAAATATCTTTTTTTTTTTGTTAAAATAGCAGATATATCTTTTCAATTTTAAGACATTGGATATACTTAATGTGATCTTCATGCATGCACTTTTATAATTAGTTTGAAAAATAATACATGTGAATTTATAAAATGTTGGTATTTTTTTATTAATTACATCTTTAACTATGTTTTGTTGTAAATTCCTGTTACATGATCTTTTTGACCATGCATGACAGTTACTGCATGACTATTTATCAAATTGAATGGCTTTTTTAGTACACAGGTATAAAACAATAAGAAATGTTCAGACAGTAGTTGTAGATTTCAGTTTGAATTAATACTGTTCAGTCATGTTTCTTGTAAATTTAATTTGTTAAAATTTCAAATTTGATGTGTCTAAATGTTTTTGTAAAATGATGTTTCAAAAGTTAATTGTCTTCGTAAAATTAAGTTAAGAAATCATTGATCATAACAGTGTATAGTACTTCCATGTTTTCCCATCAGATGAATATTTAGTGTAGTATATGTGCTAATACCAATATATACTTTTAGTACTTTTTCATATACCTGATCCACTGTCACTTGGCTAAGATTATATGTACATATATGTCAAAAAGCAAATGTTAGACTAGTGTTTCACAAATAGTAGCTAAAATTTTAGAATACAGCCACAAATTTTATTTGATAAAGTTTTACCAGTAGTCATGTTATATTCATATGTGACATTCTGAGCTCAATGACTGCCATGCTGTTTATCTCTCAGATATTGATGTATTTATCTCAGATATTGATGTATTTATCTCAGATATTGATGTATTTATCTCACATATTGATGTGAATCTCTCTGATATTCGTGTTTATCTCCCGGATATTGATGTTTTTTCTTTCGGATATTAATGTTTTTCTCCTGGATATTGATGTTTTTCTCTCAGATATGATGTTTATCTCCCGGTTATTCAGCAAATTTTTAAATTCAAAAAGCATATATTTTATGATTTTTTTGTTATCTGACACCAGGTGTTCATTAGTTAGGAGTTGGCTTTGAAGGTTATAAACAATTAAACTGGAAATAGCACTGCATAGAACACCTGGACAGTGCCCAGCAACACAGGTACTGGAAAATCTAGTGTAACACATAGCATAGATCTTGGAGTAAGTTAAAAGATATCTGATAAAATCCCAGGAACCTCTTAGACAAGCTGTTAGAGAAATTATGGAATGTGTTTTGTAGGTGTCTGTGTGACTATCAGACGACGATGGGGGAGGAGTATATCTTCAGTGCCTTCCCTTTCGAACACGACAAACAGAGAGCCATGCAAATTCTGCAGACTGTAAGTATTGTCTGTTATTTTGTGTACAATCAGGTCTGTTTTTATTTACATAATCTTATAATCCCCCAGTGTCTGTTAATTGTCACTGTGTTTGACAATGATGGGAAGTCTTTTGATAAGGCCCTATAAAATATTAACCCACCCCCGCCCGCTAACATCTGGGCCAATAAGAGAGACTAATATTACTATTAGTTGAAATAACTTGTTTTATAATTGTTGTAAAATACATATGATATACATGTGACAGGTTTGACAAGTACATGTATTAACTCATTCACCCCTGAAGACACATTTGAACCCTTCCAATTCAAAGGTTGGAATAGTTCATTATGAAACTTCAGGGGTTCATGAGTTAAAATAACATATATTGTAGTGAAGGTATTCGGTGTTTAGTGCAGGACATCATGTCTCTTTGTCCACTGTTACAGGTTGGGTCGTCTGTGGCCAATAAGGTAGCCGCTGGAGGTCACCAGGGTTACGCCGCCCTCGGAGGCCTCTACACACAGGCCCGCCCGATGGTCCCTCATCTATACGGGCCCCTACCCATGCAGGCTGATCTCATCCCTGTAAGTAACATTCACTTTGTCACTCTTAATCAACTACATTTGATGAATTTGTAATTCCATGTTATTTTACAAGGATTATCTATTATAAATTCATGTATTTCACCATTATTTATTTAACCATATTAGTATATGTGCAGGGCATGCATATGCCAGTTTGTACATCTAGCAAATTTAAATTTCAATAATTTGCAGTTACTTTGATAAAGTTGAAGTTAAAACAATTGTAACATCAAAATAAAGGAGCTGAATTGTTTCAGTGGTTTAGAGCTGAGACACCGGTCATTTGCATTCTTTGCTTGACAAAGGAAACAGATGTACTCAAAAGCCTGCAATATTAGTTTTTCAAGTACTGCTTGTGTTCAAAACAAACTATGCATTTATCCTTCAAAATTTGTTTTTAAAATAACTGTAGCAATAACAAAATGGAAACTGCTTCAAAATTTGTTTATAAAACTGTTGTATCTATATGTATGGTCAGTTTAAAATTTTTTATGTTCTATGTTCAGTACTGTATACTTTTTTCTATCAATCCTACATAAGATTGTTGTAATAATTATCAGTTCATAAGAAATGCAAACAAATGGTAAAATTTCAATGTTCTGACTGGTAAGCCCATCCCCCAGTATTGAGTGCGAGATTAATTGTTGGCCCCCAGGGCTTATTACAGGATATTATATACTGTATCCTGGGAAACTTTCGCCTTTCACTGGTAGAATCTGTTTTTGTGCAGTGTTAATCGCATATTTTTGCTAAGTATAGTTTGTGGTGTACTTAAGATATGTTCACTGTCATGATAAAGTGGCCATCATTTGTAACGGAGGGTGAAAAAGGTGAAAATTAAACTGTGGCAAAAATGTCCCGATATACAGTATGCATTAATGTTTTAATGAAAAAGACTGCTTGTTTCTATAATTTCTTATTTCTATCAACTTGACATTTTTTTTTTTTTTTTTTTTCAATACAGGGCTATGGTAAGATTGAGATCCCCCCTGAGGCCCAGCCCGGCGTGGTACCATCTGTGTACACTGGACACCCATCATATGCCTACCCACCTGATAAAAGCTATGCTGAAGATAGAGGTTACCCTGGCAACAGCTCCTTCTCCCAAGGGCAGACAACTCACACCTACCCAGCTGGAGCTCCTCCCTTGGGCCACCACAGTGGGGCGCCATATTCCACCGGCTTTCCTCAACTAGAGGCCTAACTAATCAAATAAATACTAAATAATGCTTAGAGGATGTTGTTTAGGATGAAATGTAATTCAGAGACAATTCAAATTCTTAAGTTATAAGTCTATCTTATAAACTTTCCAAGATTGATATCTTGGTTAAGTGTCCTGCAACAAGGTTGAAAATGACTGAACAAGTTATAATTCTTAAAATGTCCATCAATTTGTGCCAATTAAGTACCTGAACAATGCAGTGTGTTCTTTTATTGACCAACACATTTAGAGACACAGTATCAATAAAAAAAAATATTGAATTCAGACAAAAGTTTTAATTTTCATTTGTTTCAGTACTTTTTAAAGAAAAAAATTGGGCATTGGACACACTTTTATTATTAATTCATCATTTAGAAAGGAAAATAAACACTGTTTTCTTTGTTTCAAAAGTAAATCTACCATAATCTGTTATCTACAACTTCACACATCCCCTATCTGTGATAAAATTGTGATATTGGTTTTTTGATAAATGTTCTATTTATAACCTAAAGATGTTACAAGTACGTTTCTATATGTACATATGTGTTATTCTCAGAAACAAGATGTGTTGGAATCTTCATATAAATTATAAATCAAATATAAGCCAAACCGATGTTGGTAGACATTAAGACTGTGAAAGTGTTATAATATAACAAACTTTATCATGATCTTGACAAATGTAAAGTTAAATTGTATACAGTATTATTACGTGATGTAAGACCACAATGAACTGTCCTGTTGACTTTTGATTTACATATTGGTTACAGGTGAGTCGAAATATTCATAAAGGGATATTAGCCCTTTCACCCCTATGTAACTTTAGTAGACTCTACCATGCATTGATCTGGATGAGTCCATTATGGTCTACATTGGTGAAAGGGTTAACTGATGAAACCAATCTTTAAATACCCTTAAAAATTATAATCATACAAAGAATGGTCTCTTACTGTCCATGTTTTGGTTTCCACAATATAACTTGCTTAAATTTTACTTGATTTTTATGAAACTGATATGTGTGGTACTGACATTGATGTTAAAACATCAGGAAAGTGTGCAGAGAGTAACTAATAAAATCAGAGAACTGAACACATGAAAAATGGAAAAGTATTATTATCATATCACTTGTGAAACCATAAATGGAAAACTGCAAGGCTACACAAGGTTGCAGTGGACACAAGCATTATGTGTGGGACTGACCTGATCTTGTTTGGAACTCACTCATTTCTTAAAATCAGTGAGTCACTCCTGGTCTCACTGGTCCAGCTACCTTCAAAAGGGTTCTGGTATTGATAAAATGTCTTAACACTACTTCTTATGTTCTGTAAAGCCCAAGGTCCTGATATTTATCCAGAGGGTACCTTTGATGGAGTGCTATAAAATGTCATGATATAAATTAATTTAACCTATATTCAAGCCTCAGGGCCACATCCATGTAGTTCAAATGCATTAGGAACTTAAACAACATTTTCTAAAAGAAAATCCCATTAATTTTAGAGATATGATACTTGAATATTCTTACTTATGTAGACCAAAAGTTGAATCTTTTTCTTAGTCTTGGGTCATCACTTTGAAATGGCTGTGATCCTCAGCATATACCACTTACTTGGTATATGCTTGCCAAGTTTGAAGAAAAAACACATGCATGCTACCATGATTAGCTCCAAGATATGACCCAACCCCCTGGGACTGATTCCCAGGTCATTACATGGAAATCATTGAGATCCCAACCCTTTAGTCATATAGATATACTCACAGATCTCAACCAGGTTTGCTATGAAGCATCCTTGGGGTGCCCAAAATGGAGAAATATTTGAATACTACTTTTAATGAGAATATTTTGTCAAGATTACTTAAATATCAAGTGACTGATACTGGCCCTCTGGGCCCCATCTCTTATTTTGTCGGAACAAAAATTGTTTGAAAAGCTCAAATGCTACTTTGTCATGTATTGTAATCTTTGCTTTACAGGACACAAAAAAGACACCTGGATTGCAGTTGATGCATTAACAGGGCAAAAGATTCAAACCTTGTCAATGGATGGAACTCGGAAAGTCTGCCCTTCTAAAGCTGAAAATATCATTTACATTGGTAGAACTGGTAGGTCGATAATGCAATCAAGTATTTACAGATAATCAGTCTTTGCTTAGGGTTTATTTCTCCTTCCCTGAAATACACTTTACCATTCTCCTTCACCGTTCCCAAACTCAATTACTCAACTGACAGTTCATTTCCACCTACATTTTGAAGAATTTCCTAGATCTATTACCCATTTTAAGGAATATGTTTAGATGTGTATTATCAGTATAAAAATGTAAATAAACAACGTGCCAGGGGATAGAACTTTTTTTTAATGCTTTTAATTTTTGTCTTTCCAGAGTATACCATTACAATGTTTGATGCAAAGACTGGAACTAAAAGGTATGGGACATATATTGTATCAATTCTTATTACTTGCAAATGTAAGACTCCAGTTTTTCTCAAGGTTGTTCATTGTCGAAGCAACTTTGGTTTAACAAGAACTAGAATTTATTAACAGGGTTATTGCCCTTTGTGAACCAAGAGCTTGATAGGGTTTCTGTAAGTATTTTGTGTGGCAGTACTTTGTGTGGAAATAGGAATTTACAGATTTTACATGATTTAAAACATTGAAAGTCACGTGCTAGTCTCTATCTGTAGACAATGATCCTGGCCCAAGGTCACCGTGCTAGTCTCTATCTGTACATATAATGATCCTGGGCCAAGGTCACCATGCTAGTCTCTATCAGTACACAATGATCCTGGGCCAAGGTCATTGCTGCTAGTCTCTATCTGTACACTATGATCCTGGGCCAAGGTCACCATGCTGGTCTCTATCTGTACACTATGATCCTGGGCCAAGGTCACCATGCTAGTCTCTATCTGTACTCAATGATCCTGGGCCAAGGTCACTGCTGCTAGTCTCTATCTGTACTCAATGATCCTGGGCCAAGGTCACCATGCTGGTCTCTATCTGTACTCAATGATCCTGGGCCAAGGTCACTGCTGCTAGTCTCTATCTGTACACAATGATCCTGGGCCAAGGTCACTGCTGCTAGTCTCTATCGCTAGTCTCTATCTGTACACAATGATCCTGGGCCAAGGTCACCGTACTAGTCTCTATCTGTACACAATGATCCTGGGCCAAGGTCACCGTGCTAGTCTCTATCTGTATCCATTGATTTTCAGACTTAATTACTTAAGATTAAATGTCACTTGATTTGTTAGGAAAATGCTGAAGTTTTATTGCAGCATCTTAAGTTTATTTTTTTATAATTTCAGATGGAATGCCACATTCATGGACTACTCATCACATGTTGCCAAAGATTTACTGGACTATGGTAAAACTGATTAAATTCTGATAACTGTTTAAACATTCACTAGAATGTTACTAGTATTTACAAATCACCAAACTATGGTAAAATTTACTTGATAAAATTTGAAATATTCACCAGGCAAGAGTAAGATGTGCTTATCTCTGGACTATGGTAAAATTTTCTAGATTTTGGTAGGAAATATTGTGGTACAAATAGCCTGGCATTACTCCTGTTAAACCTGGTGTGTAAATACTCTTGTGAAGTGTACAGTGAATAAGTGTGATTTAATTGGTCCACACTGTATATATATGTGTGGCGGAGCTAACCAGAGAACTTTTAGGAGAGTAGTTAATCAGTTTGCACTGGCTTTACTTTAAGAAAGGCTAGCAGCAATGTTTTGTTACAAATACATGCTTCAATCCAGAATATATATTACCAGGTAATATGGTGATTTAATCATTTTTCATTCACTGACAACTTCTACTTATGTTGCCCTCGGAAAGCTTTTGAAGCTCAGTCCATCATCAAGTTTTTGGTTCATCACTCAAAATCCAGGTACCAACATTCATTTAAAATGAGATAGCACTCAACGTACTTGGTTCACATTTGAATTGTTCTTTTGTATGAGTGTTTACACTTGAGATTTAACAGAGGTAATTTGCTGGCACCTGATATGAATGTTGCTTTCCTTTTTCTTTCAGAGTTAAAGCACTTCACAGCCAGTTCCGATGGTATGACTGTCACTCTAGACAGTAAATCAGGTTAGTTAGTTGAGACAGTAGAATAGGATCCAATATGGTCTATTGGTTAATTGTTGAGTGCTGTCACTTCCTCACCATTACCCTGATGGATCTGTCTGACCATTTCAATGGAAGCCAATATATTTTGGAAGGTACAGGATATGTAGAAAGAGAAGCTTATGTCAAATTGTGAAGGCTGCAGTTATACATTGTATGATATCTATATATCCTGAATAACTTAAATAATTCAAATTCAATCAGGATGCTTATAGTATATAAAGCAGACACCCCCCGTGGTAATGGACACACTAGTATGAATGCACTGTTGACATGCTCTATGAATTCCTGTTGATGTTTTATCTGTACAGGTGAGGTGCAGTGGTACATGGATTACAATTCACCTGTGGTTGCCATGTACACCATGAACCAAGATGGCGGCCTACAAAAGGTGCCCTTCATGAGCTTTGCTCCAGAAACACTGGAACACCTTACAGGACAACTGTCATCCAATCACTGGAGACACAAATTTCTGGAGCATGGTCAAAAGAAAATCTTCTAGTAAGATATTTGATGTAGTTTTGTATGATATTTAACTGTTCATTCATGCCTGACTATAACTTTGGACTATGTGTGTCATTAACCACTTACTGAAAATATTTCTTAATACTCTATACCTCATTATCTCATCACTATTTTAATGTTAGGCGAATTCAAAACAAAATTGTATTATTGTACTTCAATTTCGCCTTTCAATTAACCAATTTAAATTAATTTGATATTTAGGCTTCTAAAATTTTAGTTTTATTTGTTAGTAGTTAATTTTTCAATATTTTCTTCAAAATTGAACCATAAATACATGTAAATAGTCTATATTCTTGCATTTTAAAACATTATATGTATTTCTCCAGGTTTTCTGTAAACATAAAAAAAATAGAAAAGAAGAGATGGGTCTAGAGTTGTTGACCTATTAGTAGAGAAACAGGCCAAGAAAATGGCAGTTTAGAAGCTCTGTAGTTCTTTCTAAAGTGTTTTGAGAGTATCAATCAAAATGAACAAATTGAGGGGTTCCGCAAATGAGAGGATGGGTATATAGATGATTTCTACTTGGACAAAAAAGAGAAGAAGATATATATTCTGAGAGTTGGCAAACAGCTCACGCATTACACCTCCTCTGATTATAACAGAACAGTTCCCTCAGAAATTACATTTCTAATGCTAAAAGAAACATTGTAAAAGAAACTTTTTTGCAATTAAGTAACACTTTTGTCAAAATGAAACTTTGAGAATTAACTTAAGGGGTTGCTAATACTGTGGCTGATGTGTACTGGTATGCTCTATTTCAGCCCCACACTCTATGTTGGTGAATACGAACATGGCTACTTCGCCTTGACGTCACTTGTGGATGAAAAGACAGTAACCATTGCTGTAAGTGTATAGAAAGGAACATTTGTTCTAACAGTTGAATGAAAAGTATTTGAACTTATAATGTTTCCAATGATATACAGTACATGTACTATAAAAACGAGAAAATTTATAGTGACCGTCATGTTTTGTTGGCATAATCGTTTAAAACCCAGGTTAATCCTGTAGCTGTTTGTGTATATTGATGACATCAACCCTCTTTCAAGATCGGAGGAGTAAATGGTTAAAAACCTGAAATTATCACTTCTACTCAACCTGTCAGAATGATATAACCCCTATATCTGGGTGGTTTAGAGGATGGTCATGTATGTTCAAACAACTCACCTGAACACTCTTTGTCCTCAGAGATTAATGTATTAAAAAGTGAGTTTTTCTTTTGGAATTAACATACTTTTGTAATTGAAAAAGATGGTGAGCAATAATGTTTGATGACACAAATCTTTCCAGCCCAAGGAGAAGGGAATGCTCCTGATAGAAGGGCCTACTCTGGAGAACAATGTTCATGAGCAGAGAATAAAGGCTTCAACTGTCCGTCGAGGAGGACCTGTTCTTCTGTTAGGTGAGTGTTCTGGCTGTTAGAAGTAGGACAAGAGTTTGTAAGGCGAGTGTCTTGGAAGTACAGTAGTACTATATAAAACCCTGTTGATACCGCCATCGCCATTGTTCACATTATTTGG
Organism: Chlamys rubida; assembly: GCA_032359455.1. Classification (NCBI taxonomy): domain Eukaryota; kingdom Metazoa; phylum Mollusca; class Bivalvia; order Pectinida; family Pectinidae; genus Chlamys; species Chlamys rubida. The sequence continues at coordinate 12,407 of JAUMHH010208848.1, forward strand.
TCTGGTAGTTGGTCAATTATATGATCATTTATGCTTCAGTCATGCGTGTATAATCCACCTGTACACTACAGGTTAACATGTAAGTTACACCAAATATACATAATAAACACTAATCACCTCAAATATTTTATTATGTTTTGTGGTTGTTGTTCCTAATTTTACTGCTATGAGCACATTAACTGTCATGACATTACTTCTGACATGACGTCATCATACCTACAAATTGATCGGATGCCTGTTTAGGAAACAAAATCAGAAATGTTCAATCTATAAGATTACTCATTAATAATGCCTTACATGTGTATCATGTTAGCAAAATAATGCAGGATTGTTGAAATAATGAATCCTTACCGAAAAAAAAATCCTCTTCAATGAAAACAACCACCATGACAGATCACGTGTGATGTTTTTTCAATTCCCATCACTATATATGGCCTGCATAACCAAATGTGGTTTGTCAGATCAGTGTCCTGGCTGTAAGCAGTAA
>JAUMHH010208859.1:0-49521 GCA_032359455.1 Chlamys rubida
CGGGAAAACTTTTTTTTTTTTTTTTTTTTTTTTTTAAATATTCGTCGGAGGAAAATGTGTTTCATGCAAAATTTTAACTTGATAAATTTCTACTGATTTAATATTCCCGAACGTTAAATGTCATAAATATGTCGTTGATTGAATATTTCAATCTGACAAAAAAGACAGATGGTGTACGACTCTAAAATATTAGCATTTCAAATTATGCACATTTGTATGTAAAAAGGGTTTAAAACTAGGTTAAACGTCTGGGTAGAACCAGTGTTATTAGGGAGAATAATATGATATTTTTTAATGAAGGAAAATTGAAGGGATTAATGTCTAAGCAAGATGTACAAGCAAAACGATTACACGGAATTGCTTGTTCATTTTAATCCCACTATATCCGATACTTCCTCAGCACATTGCAATTGCCCTCTGTACATTTTCATTCATAGCACCTTGATAGCATAGTCAATAATTAAATTCACCGTATTTCCAAGAAATATCATTATTCAAAAATATGTCTTTTTATACTTTACATGACATAAAAATACATATTTGTTTGTTTGTGATAATCTGTCAGTCAAACATTTCATCTACTTATGTATGTCTTATATTGAAACCATGTCCCTACCACACATACTTAACATAATCACTTAACATATAGATATGCAAAAAAAAAATATGAATATTCATATCATACCTAACATTTATTAAAAAAAGCAAAAAAAAGCATGTCCCATATTTTGCTTGATCACCATGAGTGTCAGCTCGACCGGAGTTATGATGATTATTCATAAATACATAACTGGTTTGTGGTCGCTGAGCTCCTCTTTGATACGGTTATACGTATGACTGTAAAATTAGCCTGTGGTAAAAACAAATGTGTTACCTCAAGAATTTCTATGTTTTGGTCTGAAGCCTTAGTCACCTAAGAATGCGTCAATGTAAAGCCAACGAGACATCGATACGTGACTAATGTCCACGTAACACATTGCCGCTTGATTAGGTACATAGGTGTTAGCGTGTAGAGTACCGTCACAGTCCGTAACCGGCAGGTAAAACATGATATTATGTGAAAGTAAAATAAATTTGTGTATATCACAGGCGTGACAAACACCGAACTCAAACTCGAACGGAAGAGAAAACAATTTGAGTTGAAGAAACACCAAAACCCATAGGAAAAACATCCAGATCTCTTCATAAAACCAAAGACATAACTAGGACGTCTGGAGAGTAAACCAAAGGCAAAATCAGGTGGTCTGGAGGATAAAACAAAGACAAAATGAGGCGATCTGGAGGGTAAAGCAAAGACAAAACAAGTTGGTCTGGAGGATAAAACAAAGACAAAACCAGGCAGTCTGGAGGGTAAACAAAGACAAAATCAGGTGGTCAAGAAGGTAAAATAAAGAATAAATCAGGTGGTCTCGAGGGTAAAACAAAAACAAAACCAGTAGGTCTGAAGATAAACCAGACAAAAACTGGAGGGTAAAACAGGCAAACCAAAAACAAAACCAGCTGGTCTGGAGGGCAAAACAAAAACAAAATCAGCTGCTCTGGAATGTAAAACAAATACAAAATCAGCTGGTCTTCAGAGTAAACCAAAGACCAACTAGTCTCCATAGAGGGTAAAACGGTTAACCAAAGACAAAACCAGGTGGTTTGGAGGGTAATCCAAAGAAAACACCAGGTGGGTTGGAGTGTAAAGCAAAGACAAAATTAGCCAGCAGGTCAGATAAACGAAAGATATACGCAGGTTGTTTGGAGGGTAAAACAGGTAGAATATAGACAAAACCAGGTGGTCTGGAGAGAAGGATTTCCCGCACCACATGAAGCACCTGTCTTACTATCAATGGTCAAATGTATTCCCTTCGGATCTATAACACAATGTACCTGTGATTTAATCATGACAGACAATGAATTTACGTAGTTTATAAAATAAAGGTGAACCTCATCTGGTCCCAGAATTAATGACCGGAATAATTTTAATACATATTTACTAATACAAACATGACTTGCACTGTCTGAAAAACAACCACATATATGCGTACGTCTTTTAATCAAAGTAATGAAGAGTTACACCCACACTGTTAACCACATTACAATGTTTTAGGATGTCTGCTTTATTCATTTGATATGAAAGATATTTATTTCTTAGTAAGGTGGAAAATAAAACCTGTATTAGGATGCGATATTTAAGATGGTAATGAGCATCGCAAATTACATTTTACCTGTCAAACTTTGGATTTCAGGCAGACTCTTGACTCGTCATAGTGTAATTAGGCTTGATATAGATAACCCTTTTACTTGAAGTTACACTATTCATATCCAAATATACACTTATCGATTCATTAAAACGCATATACTTATACATCGCTGTACCTCCAACACATTCCTGAAGTTTCTAACATATCAGTTTTTGCTTTCAGCTATTTTCCCGATCCTAAAAATAGATTCATGTGTTATATATGTCAAAATGTAGAAAAATAAAATACTTAAATAGAATTATTCATATGATAATAACTACAGTTTTTTCTTTTTATTTCAAAGATTAGAAATACTCATTTTGTGCTAGTTTATTTTCGTAATAGAAATAAATCTAAAATGAAATAAAATCTGTTAATATCCTTTGGAAATGTTTCTTGTGGACAACTTGTATTTAATCTTTATACACATTGTCGTGTGTTTAAGAACTCAACACCACTTAAATAATAGAAGTACCATTAACAACATGCTTAAGTTGACAGGATATCCCAAGTCCTTGTTATATAAAAAATATATGACCATCAGCTGATATACACATTGTACCCACATAACTTGATTGGCATACAAAAAAACAAAAAAGAAAAGCAATGTTATATATCACTCCGTATCTTCTGCATCAACTTTCTGAATCTGCATGATTAAAATATTTCATGCAGAAAACGTTTATCAATATGATTATTGATGAAATATGATGTAATTTCGATGTCCATGATATACTCGTTTTAAACGATCTTTATATAATTCAATTACAAACAGTATCCGGGAATATTGAAGCCAAAACATATAAATGAAAACTATATATTCAATGGACAATTATCGAGACATATATCTCGCAATATCTTTGCATAATAATGTATTCGCAGAGAACCAGGCCAATCAAATATTTTTATGACACATGCCCTGAAAGTAAAGACAAAAACAATCATAACTGGTTTGTGAGAAACAAATAATTATTTAATAAATGACGAACGAAAATTAATTTAAATTAAAATATAAACTAGAAGAGCAGAGGTTTATTCCTGACAAGTACTATAAAGCGATGACTATGTGCACGAATTGATACAGACGGGTAATGAGGACCTTTCATTTGTCAGGTTTTACGACTAGATATGTATATGTATTTACATAAGTAGATTAGAATTTCAAAACATCTGTTTTGAGTTATTGTAGAAAAATTCAAATTCAATTACACGCCCTAATTGTTTTTTACTATGACAAATACTCTATGTGTGTGTTTTTTGTTTCACTGGGTTATACTACACGCGTTCTCATTAAATAATATATAAATCATTAGTAACTGTTAAGAAATAAATACCATTTGTTTCTAAATACAGTGGTTTTGACACTTTGTAGATACAAATATATTTAACTACCTTTATATATGATTATTCTTAAATGCCATATTTAACGTCAATACTCTTTTTCTAATTTACTAAATTTACTAAAATTATTCCATAGGTTTCAATGTATGTAAAAACAAATTTGTAACAGCTATATTAAAACCGCCTTTTATTTCAAGATCAAACATAGTCTTTTTTTAAAAATTAAGACACCAATTATGCACTTATATTAATAGCGTTAGTTGGCCTGGTAGAAATCGCGAAGTGGGTATTAAAGTTTATTGTTTGTCACGTAATTGATACGGAAAAGCACACCCGTATGTATTTCCAAATAAAAAAAACCATTCGCATCGTTTTATTTTAATATTATCTAAAATATGAGCTTATCTAACATGCGGACATGTACAGTAATAAAGTATGCAATTTACGTCAAGAAAACGTTTGTTTAAATTACATGTTTTATTAGACAATTCAAAACGATTTGTAATTTGATGACAATAATAAATTGTTTTGTTTATGAAATATACATTTCTTAAAAAACAGTGATATACACTATAAATAAATGACGAATTGAGGATTTAAAGAACAAGATAATATATGAAATCGCCATTGCAAGCTGAGGATATAATGATATCACAGACTGTAAGGAAAGTCTGTGGAGGACGTATCTAATAATAAAAATAGAAAAAAAACAAAGCAAGATACAAAACATATCTGATACGAATATTACACAACATCAAGTGGAAGTGAGATCTGTTTTGAAATTGATGTTAGCATTCTATACTCAATCAACTCAATAACAATTCTAATGCAGAGTGATGGTACATATTCTATAAAACTGTTTCTGGATTACGCATTAGAAGACATTGCGACATTCAATGTAAATTGCACTATACAAAATAACGAATTCTGAAAGAGATATTATGAAATATCGAAATGAGATATAAATTAAATATTTTTACCCTTTCCCAGTGTCATTATTTTGCAGTGTTTTTTCAAACTTTCAGTGATATATTCAACATTAATGATTATCCAACTATCTTAAAGAATACATTTCAGCCAAAGACTATATTATGTATGTAAATTATATTATATTTTAGTATAGGTATACATTATATCAACGTATAGGATTAAAGTATAGTGATAATGTAATATCCTTTTATTAATATTCATCGATGTTTTCACAATGTTTCCCATATATTTATTTCACATAAATAATTATCAAATATTCCAAAGTATATATTTTTGCAGCTCGAGGATACAATTCTAACATAAAATAACATTCAGAATATTTGTTTATATTCATTCCGAGACTGTTTTACTTATTTTTGTTACCCAGGGGTATAGTACTCTCGCATGATCAAGTTAATCTTAGCCTAGGGGTGTGGCCAAATTTGTCCGACAATAGATGCCTGAAAAGGACCGTGACAGGTTGTAAGTAAATAAAGGTATACTCCTAACGAGATATGTCACATAACCTGTTCCCAATTTGTTGATATGTAAGAACATACTAAATATTATTAGTAATCCGGTAACACTATTGTCCACTTCAAACGAATTAGTAAGGAACACACGCTCATGTTGTCTTGAGGCGGAGCAATGCTAGAAAAGATTTGCCGATTTGGATAAAAAAGCAAAGTAAAACAATTTATGTTATTATTTTATCGGAGTAAGAACACAAGAAAGCCTAACATTAAAGTCAATAATTCACCATCAAAGGGATATTTGGGCTGTGATGTTGTGGATAAACACATTTGAAAACAACAAATTTTGATAAGTAAATTACAGTAACGAATTTATCGTACATAGGTTTTTGAGAATTTTAAAAGAAAATTAGAGAGCAATAATTCAACGTAAATCAACTTTGTAGGCATAATATTACAATTTGTGTTCACATGTTAATGATGTTTTTGCATACAATATTCCACGGGGGACACTTTGTGCGGATCACTGACTCGGAGATGGATGCATTTGTACGGGGAACAGAGTGAATCTACAGAGCCAATCCACCATCAACACGAGGCCATCTATCACACAAAACAGCCGCTATTTACAGACCTTTGTCGGCTATAACGTCAAATACCTTTTTGTTTAGAAAATATGTGATCATAATTGGAAAATATGTCGATATTTGTCCCAAATTTTATGTAAATATGTGCAATAAACAATAATTAGTCACTAACATTATTCGTTGATAGACAGTTTTTATACTGTGTTGATCACAACATTTTGTCTGTTATTTCAGACATCAGTAGATTCATACAATCGATTTAGTAGCCGACTTATGTAACAGAAAGCTGATGACAGTAAAATTAGTCTTATAACATGTCTTCAATTACAATATTCATTAGAAATAAAGATAAAAAACGCAATTTGATCTAATACGAATAAAATAAAAAGATTGTTATACTTTGTTACTTTCAATATTCTAGCTTTCGATACCTTTCATCTTTATTACTATTGATGAAAATAATATTCTGTAACTTTTTGACTGCATATATTTGTCAATCTTTTAAAATGTAATAGAAATTAATGATACCCATTATACATATGATACTAATTTATATTAAGTTTTGTGAATACCAGATGAATATTCTAGAATTTATTCTAAATAATGCTACGTTTTTCTTTACCGGCCCATTTTAGAAAGTCATACATCTTACATGATTTATCTTTTACATAATCATATTTATTTACATGTTATAAAAGAGCAATATCTAATATTCCTTTACATGATGCCGAGGTTAATTGGAACATCTGCAAGCACTTACAAATACCTTATTATTGTAATCATAATTCATTAACAAAATTTCATAGAAAACTTTTACAATATTGACATTTGTTGTTTAATATTCGTTTGTTCACACGATTACTTGATAAAGTGTTTAAACAAAATTCACAACACATAATACCATAGTAAAAAAGTTGCCATATCTTCAAACTTATTAACACTATCTAATCGTAAAATATTAAAACGCAACTGTAGCATACCTTAGTTTTCAATCACACATTCCTATATGAAATTGTTACAACAGTGCAATATAATTGTTATATTAATTCGCTCAGTGCCGTAATAAAATGCTACAATACTACCATATCTTCATATTCATTAATTGACTCCTATAGACATATATTACACAATTATTCAGTATAATGTTACAACAGTGTCATTTCTTATATTAAATCAAAACAAATTCTGATAGAAAAGTGTTACAAGATTACATGTACCATATCTTATTTCACACGATTCCATAGTTAAAGCGGTGCAATACATTCATATTCGTTCACACAATTTCATAATTTCATTTAAAGTCTTCAAAACTAAATTCAAATTATTGACATGGAGGTTAATCTTTTTTCTACTACAACATATAATCAAATAGTTCACGTATACACAAAATCATTGTCGGCAGGTGTCTCACAAAACCGTAAAATAGATTTTGTGGTCCGATACTAAATGGCACATTATTGTTTCATTAGATATTTATGTTATAGTATACTCAGTGACAATTGTAAACTGATAATATGCGATGTTACTTTATGTGATTTTTGTATTGAGTATTTTTTTCTTTATTTTTGTCTGTATTATGTAATACATATTTCGTCTCTTGTTCATAATTTAACATTTTTATTTGATTTAAAAAAAATCTTTCCTATCTATCATATATATATATGACGACGTCTTGCAACGTCTCAAAAGATAATATATGTATTCCAATAAAAGTTAAACGTATACTTTAAATTTGCAGAGAGAAAATACAGTTGTCCCCCTTCAGTAAGTAGGTTTTCAATTTGCATAAACTTGTCCTTACTTTACAACAGTAACGCAACGTGCTAATCAGGGTAGAGTAACATATCAAATAATCTGACGATTTACCGATAGTCTTTTATAGTAATAATATACTTCGTAAGATATTATAGGTAAAATAGTGACATTTTGAGATAAATATGGTAATGATCTATTTACACTAGCCTCGGTAGAACTTGTGGTATATACATTGATTGTATGTATACACACGTATATTTCGTTCGTTTTTTATGTTATCCATCCATATTAAATCTATTGACCTTTAAGGGTATTTACGATTGAGATAAATTGAATCTATATTTGTATATATATATTCTAGCAAATGACCTATTCAGTACACATTTAGGATATGATTGATGTCGTGTAAGTTTGAATTACTATTATTTCAAGGCTAAATACCTCTTTGATCATTTTGACATAACATAAATATCAACATGCATGTAACTGTTGAATACTGTGTATACGTAAGAACAAGAGTAGGTACTGACCAAAGCAATGCTAATATTATTTTGTGTATGTTTCGACAACACACAACATGTGCATTCAACAACATTATAATATATCATGTTTTTATGATAATTTTATGTACCAATATGACCATTTGAAAAGAAATTGGGGATTTTATGAAGATTATACAGTTTAAAAGCACGTAAGTAAGTTATAATGCTTCTGTACGGAAACCAATTTGAACTGATATCACGATAACAATGAGAAGGGACGTATAATTGGAGATGTATCCCTCATGCACATGCACGTGGTTTGAAGGAGATTTTTAATGAGAAGACCATAACTTGTGCCAAAGTTAGGTTGTAAAACAGCACTTAATGTAGGCAAAGAGAACCTCCATTCTTGCCTTTATCCTTGTTTCAGCTGTTATTTACGAGTTATCTTAGGATGGTATAATCAGACATTTTTCCATCTCTTAGCGGTACAGACCCTGGCAGACAGGCTGAACTATGTAACCCCATGGACTAATTCCTGTCTTCGACTTGCATTACTTATCTATATTGTGAGGTTTTTACATAGGTATCTGGTCTTTCCTGTCTGGTTTGATATTGTTTAAATGTCGATATCTTTCTTCCGACATAGTTATCTACAGACATCTTATGTGTAAAAAAGACTAAATACTTTCGTGCTCTAAACGTACGGTTAAAATAAATATATAACTTACCTATTGATATGGTTTGAGTATAACATTGATAAGGAGTCGAAAAGAATGTCAAATCATCATCTTTAATCTTTGACCAGATATGTACTATTTCCCACTGCATGATCGCAACTTTATGTCATATTCGGTTGTGATACTGTATCCATTTCGTTCTTCTTGATTCCTGTTCATTGTTCGTGTATTCTGGGAAAGAGGAATCTCCCATCTAGCAATTTCATGGCATTGCATACATTTTAGGCGATAATTAAAATCAAGTGGGAACAGATTTATACATTTTCCCTGTATCGGCTACTGTTGCAAATCTGTCTTGCAGTCGAATTGATATGCTAATTGCTTCTGAATATATTGAGCGTAATCCCGCAAGCTGCTTTTCCATATCTTTCAGATTAACTTAATTAATATTTATTTTAAGAGTATTTCTTAGAAATAGTGTCACATATTGTGTTTTTGAAAATCATTAAGCATATATATTTTAATGAATCCCATAAAATATTTGCTGAAAGGTTAACATACTAGTTGTAATTATAACACACAGAGACACTGGGCACGTATTCATGAAACCGTCATCATGCTCAGGTATGGGTTCTGTGCTCAAACTAGTTTTCTTGTAACTCACTTAAATCATCAAACAATAAAAAAAGTCAAATGTAAATGTTGAAAAGAGTATTTTGCTTTAAAATTCTTCATATGTTTTCCAAATCATTGACAAATTAATTTGTCTTTATTACAATTTAACCAGTGCAAGATTTTAAGCTTGAGCACAAAATCCCGTCTTGAGTATGAGAACGGTTACATTATTACGGGCCCTGCTTGCGTCAATAGCAATTATATCAGATGAACAAAAAGGAAATCCTTATCCCGAAATGAGTTTTGGCACCACTTTCCTGGGCTGTAAAATATACTGTGTTATTGAGGCGTTACTAGGACAAACTATCTATCAGCTTGTAAAATGATGTCTTAAAGTATCTGTAGCTTTATTTCTATCGCCTGCAAGGTTTATAATAACGAAGACATATCTCAATAAACTTGGTTTCATTACAATCTCGTATCTGCTTTATAAGACAATGTGTTAGCCAGATAGTCAGCATGAAAAATCATCTTTACTCCAGTAGCTAGTAAGAAGGCACGGTAGTCTAGTGGTAGGACGCCGGGCTCGTGACCGAAGGCCTACGGATTCGAGTCACGTCAAGGCACTGTGTTGTATCTTTGAGCAAGATACTTTACTCCGCTTGTTCCAGTCTACCCAGTTGTAAATGAGTACGTGTTTTGGTAGTGCTAGAATTGTTGAATGCTAGCTGTGAGCGCCGAAATGGCAACACCGGCTGTATGCTCCCCATGGAGTTGAGAAAGATATTGGCTGGTTGCTAAGGTCCTATAACCACGGATAATAATTTGTAAACCGCTTTGAGACTACCTACGAACTAGGTTGTGATGAAGCGGTATATAAGAACCTCAAATTATTATCATTATTATTAGTAAGCACGAGTAATGCCATAATGTTGGCTGAACTGAAATATAGAAAACATATGCCTCAGCGTTATCACACAAAAATAGACCCATAACTAATATTCGACACGAGCAGACAACATCAAGTACCAAGGAGACACCACATTGAGAACATATTTACGATTCCTTAAAGACACTGCACCTGAATTAAGTTATTCTGCCAGGGAAAACGTTTCTTACACCAAATGGTGCACCACCCGTCGAGGACAGGAACCATTGATCTAAGACAAAGTGAACAATAATTTAAACAATGTAGACGCTGTTATCTGTTATCGGGTGTTTTTTTTACATAGATTGAAGCTTATCCGATTGGAAACTTGGTCAAATGAACTTATCGGTTAGCAGGAACCGTATATCGTGGCATTCTTCATGCTTAGAATATGTTCTCTTGTGGTGTATAAACTGTAACATGTAATATCCATTTGCAGAGGAGGTCGATATGTTATCGCTAATTTAAATTAGGCATATACATATATTAGTAGTGAGGTAATTTCGTCATACCTTATGTAAATTTCATGATATAAAACTGAGGAATAGGATTTTATTCGTCCCTATCCATGTCTCTAGAAAATGACCAGCGCATAACTCAAGAGATCATGTTGACTTTATTGTTAGCAGTATGATTCCTGATCGTCAATAAATACATTTGCTTAATTTCCTCTCTTTGAAAAACCCGTTGTCATGGTGACCAAACGATCTTTGTTTGATATCAAGTGGCGTCATTATTTTACTACTTATGAGCAGATACATCAAGCCTGCAACACACAGGACCAAACTTAAATCTGCGTTCATTAATTGGAGGTAAGGAATGTATACAAGAAAATGTTCACCGAGTCAAATATTCTCCCTTCATTGTTGCATGTCTTTTGTAATAGGTGATGATAAGCAACCTCTGAGCAAACGATTTAAATTGAGGTTTTTGAAGTAAAACCAATTTTCATGATGTAATACTTACCATAACTTTAGTATGCATAGACATAACCTTCACCCATTTTTGTAGCCCCAAAACAAAAGATTCAAATATCCCGACCTCCCTACCGTGACGTAACCCATATCTCGACGACAGAGCCACGGAGTGATCTCCCTTCCTCTTCCTTTTATGTTAAAATTGTTAAAATGATATGATATGAGATGATATGAAATGAGATATGTCTATTGTTTATAATGATTAAAACATGGAAATCACTGATTTTCATGTCAATTATAGAATGCGATGTTATGTAATATCAGATGTAAACGTCATAGTGTTTGGTTGTAAAATGTCAAATATAGCTTTCATTTATGAAAACGTTCAAATAATTGATATCATATTCGCAAATTATCAAGCAACTGATGCGATGCTCTCCCCCATGACCCCAGGTCAAAGGTAACCAACACAGAATAGACAATAATGTGGAAGTGCAATCTAAAGAAGTCGATCAATAAAAAGAACCTTACTTATCAATGGCAATTTGTTTTGACAAGAGGAACAGCCCTCACTCACAAACTATCGGGAAAAGACAACAGGGTGAGCAAATGGCAGATAGTTAAATGTTATATGTAACATCTGAAGATATGTCTTTGAAATATACATATTTGTTCTGATTGTATAAAGAAGTGCATTCCTGGTCAAGGTGTTTTCCAACATTAGCGTATCACGTACTGGCACGCTCAGATAGAATACAATTTCCAAAGGCTTAGAGAATAATCCGAAATTCTAGGACAGAACAGGAACTTCCGGAGTACTAGACAAAAACACGAGAACACTTCTCTCATAATATTGTCTTACTTGCTAAAAGAACATTGCTTGTCATTATACCATCACAGTCCTAATTGAAAATCTTAGACGAGCAGGTTTCTATGTCGATTTCCATTTCCTGCGCAGTCGTATCGATATCAGGGCCCTGATCCTAAATCCCTAATTATTCTCACATCATATTTCAATATTTCTATAGAAAACAGTCCTGTACTGCAGTTGTAGTGCTCTGCAGATATCTGATGACGAGACACGTAATTGATTTGGTATTGATTGCCGGGAATAATATTTACTCAAGACATTATCGCTGACAAGCTTGTAACGGTGGCCCCGCTCAGTAGATTACGATGGCTAATTTCGACCATCACTGTCACTCATACGCATAGGTGATTGACCAGTGGGTTCACTCGTGCCTGCAAAGCGTTCAGGTCACTCAGATCCAAATCACGACGTGTCACATCAAATCACGTTTGGTGCTAGAATGAGGTGGACATATTTGTTTGAGGTTGTTAACAAACTTGTTATTTAGTCAATCATAAGCCAATTTTGGCGGGTCTTATCTTGTGGTGTTTTTGTTGGCGGGTAATACAGACGTAACGGGTAATTAGTGGAACCATGGATATTCTCCCTCGAGAAGAACTGTTCCTGATCACACGATCTCTGACAGATAGGATACAATAGGATTTCAGTTGTGACGACCACCATGGTACATTAACTATGGAGGAAGCGCACGACACAAGCTCCCCATAAACCTGTCGAAGAAGCAATTTTATTTAAAAGGCATCTAAAACGACACAATATAATGTTTCATCTGTTGTCAATACACTTCGATGAAACATCATGATTTCACATTTAAAGAGATTCCGTGTTAATCACCATTTCCGCATTTGCGATTTGTTGATGTAAAATTTTCAATAAGGTTCATAAGCACTTTATGTGTGCACTGTGTGCTATATTCAGCTACGCTTTTTTTTTATTTAAGCTGTTGTCAAAGTGTATCTTGTATGGAAATGACACTTGGTCGTGAATAATGCTGACTGGTTTAAGATACGGTATAGCTTATTTTGTTAATCTATTAATTTCACTACGAGATTGCATTAAAAAAAATGTTTTCAGCAGAATAGAAACTCATTTATATCAATCATTAGTTAATACTTGATAGAATCGTTATTCCGAGAAATGGTGTTCAACAGCGTTTATAGTGTACATATACAATGATCAGAAGCTCACGTTGTAAAAGGGATGATGTTGGGTTGGATGTGGAGTCTACTATAGAGCGCTCTGTCATTATGAAGGTCATTAATGATTTCCCAGGCTACTGTCAATACGTGTGATAAGACGGAGCATTCTGCTACACAATTTTCACAACGTTTAAATGAATGGAGTCATTTTAGCTCGGCATCAATGTCATATGGAATGGAATCGAACGCAATGTCCTATTTTTCACGTTACCAATAATGTATACAATGTGACGTCACAACACCCATCATAAAATCTTGTCAAGTGTGTTAATTTTTATGTCACAATGGATGTGATTACAAATATTAATATGGCAAATATATAACATGGGAACATGGGTGCACGTGTTAATTATGACGTTACAATGGCTGTTATAACAATTGATAACATGACAAATAGATAACATGGCATACTTTACTGCATACATCGCTTTCGATAAAAATACATTGTGCAACTCTGTAGCAAAACGGTACAATAGGCGGCATATTACAAATAATGACTTTATCATGTAGACTGTAAGTAACACCGACAAGGGTGCATCTTGTTCCACTTTGCTAAGGTAAGTATGACATGCATCACTCCAGGTTGCTATCACCAGGTGAAGAGGATCTTATTACGAATTACTTTCCGTACAATTACCCAACAAAGCGATCTGTATACCGATATTTTGATCCCTCGAGAGAGGCTTACGGTCTTATGTTGCGATTCAGACAAAATTGGTTTCAGACTAGTGGAAGTCCCTAAGTAAGCAAAAACGTGTCCAAAGTATACATTAGAAGAAAGGATAGAGTGCACATCAAAGCGTTGAAAATCTATATTTAATACTGAGGAGTATGTATATTATATCACGGATAAAAAACAAAAAAAAAACCTGTAATGTACACACACGGGTGATTGCACCTTTTAAATTTGGTAATACATGTACGTGTAGATATAATATGCCATTTATAAATTTCACGGCATCATACAACTATTTTGTCATTCTAGGACGCATCGGTGATGCTACATTTCAAAACGCTGGAAGTCCAAATTGGTCTAAATTGGTCTAAACTACTTTCGAAACAGAAGTAGGTGGGGGCGCAACACCCAACACATTTTATTGTAAATTTGTAACAGATAATGTAATGCACAAATGTGAAATGAAAAAAAACCTCTACACAATTTTCCATGAATCGTTTTTCTGATTTGTCTAATATTAAGATTGAATCAGGTTTCGTAACACTGTACATGCATCTATGAAAATGTTGCCCTAGTGAGACATCAAACGTAAAACCAGCAGAGTCATTAGTATGATGACGTATAGTGTAACATTCAAGTGACTAAGGAACACTCATGTGCTACCTTTGATATTTCTAAACAGGAAATGCCTTCACTATTTGACGCTTGTTATCGATCTTTTACATCTTTGCAACGATTCAAACACAATAATGACCATGATTTCTGCGACAAGTTTCATTTTCAATTTTCTGATATGAGTTGAAGGGTACAATTATCAAGCAACACTAGTCTGTCAGTTCTTATTTTGTAAAGTTCGTTATCTTTAATATCAGTGTTGTATCCTACGTCTCGTGTCAAAGACGACCTTCGTCAGTGGAAAGGCGGCTTCGACGTTCTATGGCCTTTCTTCTTTTGAAGGACCGAAGTTGCCAGGCAGCGCACGTTGAGTGGACGTGACAATTGTATTGGAGTACCGTCCCTATCGTCGCACAGGTGAAACAGACAGTTTGCCCCCTCCCTGTCATCACACAGGTGTAACAGCCAGTCAACACAATCACTGGACATATTGAGAACCAAAATCGCTGATCAACCGATTTGTGAAAGTATTTAGCAGTTCCTAGTGTAGTGATCCTTTCCCATATGTCACCAGCAAGAATATATTTTTCGCTCCATTTGAAATTCTAAATGCATTTCATTTAAGTAGATTTGAATTGGAAAGCATTTGAATTTAACTGAGGGGAGGAGAAACACGGTCAATGACAAAACAGGTATTATGGTGACACACCGAAAATATGTTCTTCTGTTGATAACAGGTGTGTCGACAGAGATGTTGTACCCATTGCACCCAATGCCGGGACGTCTTGGTAGTTGAATTGAGAATACATGTCTTAACTGTATAACAAATGTTCTCAATGTCCCTAAGAGGATTCTTGAATTTCATTAAAAGCAATATTTTAAATTTAGATAAAGTAATGATGTAATTTCAATGGAATTTGAAAACTATGTTCTTGATGAGTTTACACTCATTTCAGACAGCAATAATCATTAAATTGAAGAATTGTTACCTGATCTCAAGTTCGTGTTACATATTCGCTACAATTTGAATTCAAATGTTGCATTGCATTTACCGTATATCATAGTCACGTTACATACACAAGTAACGTTGCATAGACGACCTAACTCTCTCACACAATGTTTGATTGACAATACATGATTGTTGTCAGTTACTTGTATTCCACAATTTTCATCTCAAACCTCTACTTTACAAATTGATTTTCACGAATAACGCACCAACAAAATATTACTTCTGTATACCGGGAAGTTTTTGCTGCAGTTAAAATTTTGCCTCTTTCGCCCTCCGTAATAAGGACGAATTGATCATAACAGCGAAAATTAGGAGACAACGTAATAAACATAGTTTAATATTGGGCGTAAATTGATTATTCTGGTGAAGGGCGAAAATTTGACTAGGCGAAAAATTACCGGTATACAGTACTCTATAACACTCGTTTGTGAGACACAATAGTGTTAGAATACAGCAAAAAATATTCGTGAACTATTTTAAAGTAGGTCTCCCTTCAACCATATGAACCCTGTTACCACTTAACCAAGGTGATATTACCAAGGCACGTGCTATGCCAGTGAGCAATGTTATGCTAGACTAAGTTTTTGCTCCGTCAGTCACTAACTAAACGTTTTTCCAAATTCATATTTGTCTGAATAGAAACGTTCCCCGCCACTACCAGAATAAATCAGTTCTTTCAAAACACAGTAGGATTCCATATTCATTGTACAGATGGCTTTACACTCGCGTACAAAAACTCCGGTATTGTTTTTTTCCATAGCTATACGATATTCTAAATCGATTTTCCGGGGAGCTTAGCCACATTTTATACTTGTAAATTATGAACAGTTCTATATCATATTAATCCAAGCATACACTGTATATCTAGTTGTAGTGTAAACGGACTCGCATGTGGTGAAGCACAGTGGCATTTTGAAACCATGAAACTGTCTGTAAAAAATGGATTAAAACACATTTATGTCACTGTAGGGAAGCAGAGTGTTATATATATCAAAGGATACTGAACAGAGAGCAACTAACTGCCATAAAAATGTGTCAGTATTTATTTTTAATAAACAATGTTGAATACAAGAAATAACGAAAAGAAATTGGTTTTGCTTTCTTTTTTTTAACATTTGTAACATATTTTTCACTGAAGCTAATACTCTGTCCCTGTTGCTATTACCAGATGATATTTACTCCCGATCTTGTCCTTGTGTACTAACGTTATGGCATTGTATATCGTACCTGGGATTATTTGAAAGGTGCTTTATTGTTAAATATGACAGTGCTCACAAGAAAGGTACATTGATCTGGATGTTACTTTAAACTTCCCAGTCCGGTTGCTTTCTATTTTCGGTCCATATTTTTGTAAATCCAACTATTGTTATAATCGTCAATGTTGAATTGTATTTCATTTTTCTATACTGTATGATGTTACTGCAGCAGGATATTGATCGCCCGTTGCTTGAATACATAATGATATTAATAAATTACAAAGGGTGACATCCTTGGTGCATCATAATTAAAATAGCTATGATAAAATTAAACAGAAGTATACATAAGCCGTCGGTTACAATAACAAATATACTAACAATGAAAAACTATTAACATCTAAGTCGTTAACAATTCAGAACAAGTGAATAAGTAAAAAAAGTAAAGCACCTGGTTGCGAATGGTAATCAGTTCCTTTACCACATGTGGTACCACATAGGGTGCTATAGAGCACAGAAGAGAAACGTACTTGACATTAATTAATCAGAAGTGCCACATTCCAGAACAGGGAGGAACATTTACATATGGACAATACCTGGCTTATCTTAGAGCTAATGCAAAAAAAACGGCCTTTCAACATGTTTTTGTTCCGCATACCGCTATTCTTATTCTTATTAGTAAACTTTACTTAATATAAGATACAAATACATGCTTTGCAATATCAAATCTTATATTATGTATTGCATTTTCTAACTGGACACAAATAACCTTGACCCTCTAGTTATTACTCTTCACAAAATCAAGAAAAAATAACACATGTTAGCACTTTAAATACAATTACCGCGCCTGAGCAAAGGAACACTGTTATACACGAACAATTCAGTTACATTTGTAATATAAAAATCAGCTCTACGTTTCTTGTGAACTCCCCAGAGCTAACATTCCCTGATGAAACAGGGCAAATCTAGTTATGTAAGGAACAAAGGAGGGACTGTACTCGACACAAGTTTAATGCTGTAAATCGCTTGAATTTCGCGGTAAGTTATTTATGTGGTTGTTATACACATCACAATGTTAAATAAATCAATAAATATAATAGAGCAAAAACCAAAACGAAAATCAAGATAGTGTGTATAAGAAATACAGATAAGATTTTCTGATTAGTAATCAACTGTCCTTGAGGATAAACTCGAAACCGTCGCCATCTGATAGTTAGTATTCGATAATACTCTGCACTTCCTAAATCTATTCTGGTGAAAATTCAATAAAAGCAAGTGATGTATCGTGTTTCTTGCCTCACTATTACGATCTATAAATAAACACAGTCTTACTTTCATGGATACCCATGTCTGTCACGTCATAACACAATACACCTGTTTTACTTTTATTGATTTGGAGAGTTTTAATCAGGTATAATATATGAAGTGCTTGTCAGTATCTGGCGATATCGTGAAGAGCCGATTAACTCAATGATAAGTATGTTAAATAAGAACGCTAGAGGCACGTACAGCCATAGAATGCTTAGTGAATGGCAACTTTGATGTGAAGACTTCGATTTGAGAGATAGATATATTTCTAATAGTGTTACCGAAATGGTATTATTCATGAATTGATAACAGGCAAAAGGAAACACTTAATTACGATATAAAGGGGATGTGATTCTATCACGAGTGTGTACTACGTGGAGCCGAATGTCACCCAATATGGTCTTTGACTTCAAACTATTAAACATCCTTTCTTTAGCTATCAAATTAAAGGATCGGGTATCCGAGGGTCCTACTGCGTCTCCAGGTGAAGATGGCCGTACCGCTTACCTGTCAAATCTGTACCTTTTACCTGGCGTACCTGAGCCTATCTGCAAGGGCACACAAGTAAGGGCACCCCGCGTCTCACCTGTTGGCATATACCATTAAAGTCGGTAGGCTACCGGCTAGGGTTGGTCACCTCTACGTGGCCTGGCAGGAGCGTCAAAACAAAATATCAACTTTATTCACTGAAGCAATTTATGAGTTCCCGATCCGTCACGTACCTCTGTCAATCACTCTAGAGGTAAATCAGCTCACCGACCACGCAGGTACAATATTAGCAATATGCACCGTACAAAAGTATTTATGTCGTCTATATATGTTACTACTCTGGTCTCGAAGAAAAA
The DNA here is from genome assembly GCA_032359455.1 of Chlamys rubida. NCBI lineage: Eukaryota > Metazoa > Mollusca > Bivalvia > Pectinida > Pectinidae > Chlamys > Chlamys rubida. Next base: position 18,692 of record JAUMHH010208859.1, read on the forward strand.
GAGCAGGTCAGTCTGACAATTTGACAATTAATGTGTTTGCACTGCCACTATCACAGAAGTGATACGTATACTATTTTATATTGGGCGTTTCGCTGATTTGGGTCCCGGCGATAGCAGAATTAAAGGATACCATGTTCCCAAGGACATGTAACGTTAAGATAGGCTCTGATCCAGACTTATTAATGCATGGATACTTGTAGTTCCGATTCACAGTTTGTCACTATCATTCTCATTAACACCATGTAGCTAGATCAAAAGATGTGACTGACTAAAGTGGATTCACTTCGGCGGCATATGCATGTCAAAATTCTTAAACTTCACATGTAATTTAAGAAGCCCGTTTTAATACGACCAAAGATTGGATTTGTTCAGCTATATCAAAATTTTATCTGGGGGTATTTCTCTTATCTCTTCTTCCAATATTTGTATACTAGGGTATCTCAAGCTGGCCGTTCTGGAAACCCAGTAATACTAATGCGGATATCGTATACGGTACCCAAGCTGGGGAACACCTGTGTCGATTTTTGAATTGGTACACTGCGTTATATGTAATAAGTTATTCCGTTCTGTTGCTTGTACCTGTACTTTTGTTAATGATACAGTTCGTATACTCAAAGTCCACGTTCGTTTAAGCACAACATCCACTTGAGCATGAAAACGGCCCATACATACTGGCCATGATGTTTCGGTGTACCGTCGTTTAGATCAATGTCGTCACTATTTGTAGTGTTTGTTCCTTGTCGAAAAAAGACAATAAGGAACACTACGTAAACTACCATACAACTTCTTTGTATTTATGCAATATGTTAAGAAAATATTTGTATATGTTCAATTAAATATTTCGACCCGCGATTCTTGTGTATGAATTATCCATAAAGATGATAAAATTAGCGATTTGTTTCATAGAGAAAAATATCTTATTACACTGATGCTCAATAACACAATCTTAAAAATAGTATCTTTGTACCATTCCAAAAGTTTTCCCTTGTAGAGTATTTCTTTGTTCATAATATAAGTTGCCCTAGTTTTATCAATTTTGAGTTCGAATAATGATTATGTTCATTTTTTTTCATTTTTTTCTTATGTCAAGTTGTTTTTAAAGATTTATGGATTCATAATTATGTTTTATGGTTAAAGTGTCAAATTATCAAAATGATATTTGTAGATGCATGGATAATTTTGAGATTACAATTATCATGAACTCCCAAGACTTGCTGTATTTTATTGTTCACCTAGAGTTCGAACTTAATCAAGAAAAGTAATTCAATGAAATGATTTGATAAACGGTGTGTATATGTTACATCTTTGTTCTTATAATAATGCTCAATGGACATAGAAATGATGCAGTTGATCAACGAAATGTTTATATAACACACCTTTTTTTAAAATATCTTAGCTGTATCAAACCATTAAGACTTGCAAATTTATATAGCTGAATGAAAATGTATTTAGTTCTTTTTTTATTTGGGCGATCGAGTTTTTATCGATTGTGTGTCCTCTGATGAATTGTTTTATGCTGATTAATTGCATTTTTGTTTTTATGCATTAAAATGACCAAATAAAATACAATAGTACATGTACAATGAATACTTCAATATAATTGCTTTTCTTTTATTTGATTTAAAGATTCAAAAATCTCATCGAAAACTTTCGAAGGTATAGAGAATCGGGATGCAACTTCTATTTGACTTGTGAAAACTACACGAATCTCCTTTTAAAAGATGTTTTTCGGTCTTACCTTACCCTTGACACGTACTGTTAATACACACGTTGACGATATGATACGATACGGTTTTAGGATATGATCAGGTTTTTTGCATAACTGTAAAATTATTACGGTAATTATGCTTTGCGTTTTATTTCAGTGAGGTTATTAATAGAGAGTTCCAATCCTCTTTGATATTTAGACATAACCATTACGCTTAGGATCTGTTAAATTGTTAAATACTGCCAAAGAGCAGTGGGTAACTATATTATCTAATACAGTACGGCGTTTACACGCTATAATAACTTATATTTAATCTTCAAAAGGCACCGTTCTAAACGATATATAATTTAATTATGCTGGTTTAATGACATGTTTGATTAATAGCTCAGAGTCTTCATATTAAATATACAAACTCCTCCCTCTTGTAAACTGATAGTATACAATATGTAACCGGGTACGTCAGTTACCCATCGTTCGTTAGTTCACGGCTCCTATTGGCTCACAATATCTATCCTTGTGTGCGTGAACACCTATGAGGTTTAAGCGACAAACAATGAACGTGTACTTGTGTATCGTACCCATTGTCCTTGGTGTCATTTGGGGTCCAGTTAAAACCCCGTTCCGCATGAAGAGTTGCATTCATAAAATACTACAGGATTTTCAGTTGTACGGATTAGTAAGCTTGCAATCTGCGAAAATGGCTTGTTTTTAATTGAAGAGCATAGACGATCTCATGTTATATATGAATATCTACGTACGTGTGCATCCATTTAATTCCAACTTATATCTTTTCTCACTCGTTTTGGTATTAGCACATTTAAACACTCTGCTATTTGTTTGTATTTGTTGCATATTGTATATCGGGAGTCATCGATGGTTTTAAAAATTTGAATAGGGTCAAATCTCAATCATCGATGGTGTTCTTAATGTGTATTTGTTTGTAGCATTTGTGTCAATTAAGCTCTATTATCTTTGTGCCACATTCACAAACATATCAAAACCAAACAGTCGAGCATGACAAATAGACAATACACAGAGGGCCTTGCAGTATTGATATCGGTCTATCGTGCTCACAGTCATAAAGACTGTTTAACTCCAGTCTGACATATTAACCAATAATAAAGCACCGTTTAGAATGCTTCAACACCTTTTCTGTAACTGGGGGGTCAGATCGGTAGGATTACATTTATTAAGTTTTTGTTTGTGTATGCCAAGCGAACATATATAAGTCTAACAACTATTTGTCATGTTATACTAAAGTAACACGATACATCGCGAGATCTCGGCCCAACGACTCGGGGTCAGAGTAATGTTTGACAGTGCCATTCCGTACAAGGTGGTGATCATACCATGCAGAGTCAGATCTTTTTTAGCGATACGAGAATCTCATAAACGTCTGAAGTGCGTATTTTGACGTATTAAAAAAAACTCTGTGCATCAATGGTAGTGAAACCATATTGTAGTGTATGCATTTTGGAAAGTACATGTATAAATGAATTTTAATCTGGTGATAAATTATTGTACGGAACAATAAAATGTAATCAATATTTATAATCCATAATTTCTAACACATAAAGCATTGACGCATATCTAAATGATTTCTTGATGAACGTTTTGACTTAATATATATTTTAGCATATAGCAACAAGTTAAAGTTCCATTGCTCACCTAATAAAGAAATGATGCATTTTTGATAAATGTTAACATATATCAATGAGTTGGATTCAAACTTACAAATAATATGTGAAAAAATCGACGGAAAAAAAGAATATTTAATGTATCTCTTTGAATGACAGAAGCTATTTCACCTGTTTTCGTGATAACTTAAGATCATTGTATTGTTGCATTTGATTAAATATTGATATAAACCACAGGAAATATGCTTCAGCAATGAACCCCTAAAGTATTCTGGAGATTGATTCGCATAACCAGCTGGCATTCGTTAGCATTATTTTTCATGTATCTTGTATACAATTTTAAAATAATTTTCATATAAAAATGCGATTTGTTATATTTTCACACTTTTTTAAAAAACAACTGTTTACAGCAGGTGCTTTTTTATTAGTTATACTTTGGAACGTCTAATCATAGTTCTTGCAAAATAAAACCAAAAACACACATACTAGAGATACATGTAAGTGTGTTTATCCTTTTACAGGTGAAGGGCGACATCCGACTCTTATGTCGTGTGTATCTACAATTTTTCATCGATCATATCGTCTGTTTCATCGTCCGCTCTATCGTGTTTAGAGGAGAAGCATTGTTGTTGATTTCGTGCCCAAAGTGATTCATAAAGTACATACAAATGAAATGACATCGTCTGGACAATGCATAGTCTTTGATGTCATTAACTGTTTTATGAACATGTACTTTTAAGGTAAATATGACTGTGACAATTTCAAACAAAAAGGACTAGTGGTATTTAGATTGCTGTGATAAGTTTTAGTCGGTCCTCAGTGGCTTCCTCTAGTTACTGATACTGATGTACAGTACATGGTGTTAACTTTGTTTAGCGTTAACGCGGCGTTTCACATTCCATTGCAGGTTGGTGCATACTTATCCGTCTAAGAAGAATACTCTATCGACTATGTCATCATCAGCACTACAGTTCCGTCCCAATAACAGAAATATCATATATATAATTCAGCTTTAAAATATCATGGATTTGCGAATTTATATGTGTAATGCCAATTTTCGACGTATTTTACAACTTGTTTGCTGTTATGTTTTCGTGTAAGCTTTACCTCTCTAAAACGTGTTGTCACTAGAAATATATTACTTGCTTGTTTACTGTTTTAATTGCTTTAAGATAAAACAACAATAGACATGTATCTAAGGTGTAGTTTTGCATTCATAATTAAGTTATCAAAATGTTTCAAGATAAAACAAATATTTATGATGACATACAAAAAGTGTTCGCAGCATTTGAACATTTTCATCTTATTTGAGTATAACGGAACCGCATTTGTCAATGTGAATGTCTCTTCGATGTTTTCATGATAATCAAAATAAGGATTACTGTAAGCGTACATCTTTTATTTGCTCTCATATTTTACATTGTAGCGAAATATCAAACATATTTACGCATTGATGAATTGGCGAACCTGCAAAAATATCCATTAGAAAACAATATACAAGAACTTCAATTGGCGCAATCCTAATAAAGCGCAACATCCAAAGCGCGACACACACACACACACAATCACACACACACACACACATATCATATTTGAATCACAATTTATTTTCTAAATAATCATATTCTCTTCTACAAATTACGTACGTGAGATGAGTATTAATAGTCCGAATGTCCACTAAGTCCAGACAGACAAGCCAACACCCTGATTAGAGGATAACGTATCGGTCAAACATAACGAAATAAACACATCCATCTACATATAGCACCATGCACCTGTTACTGGTGACATCGGACACCATCAATAATCAATATTCTCCATTAGTTTTTCATCACTGACCAATGACCAGTATAAGACGATTTGGACATCTGTGATGGAATGGTCAGGTCTGTATTTTGCACCTTCTTAGTGATCCGTTATGTTAAATGTCCAAACGGTAGCAATATATACCTAGCTACCAATAGTATTTATCCACGTTCTATTGCATATAAAATTGTACATATATAAAGTGCATTTATCGATTATTGATTACTGTGTCATCCATCTTACCTGCCCTGGCCTTGTTACCTGTTGTCTGGCCATTGCTACAATCAACGCTGTCTTCCACGAGCATCTCATTTACTTGTCAATTATCCTCTGTATATAACCAGATACATTGATAGAGTTTATAGTTGTTCAAATGATATCTAATTGGTATCCTCCTTATCTAAATACGTGTATTAAGACATTGACATATCCCAATGGAAAGTATTACACAGACATTCCGATATTAAATCGAGCCTTTAAAATATTTCATAATTTTGCAGTGTCTAATTTTACCTTTTTCATATACCATTGTTGTATAATACTTGATTTCAAAAAACGAAAACAACAAAAACTAAATCAACAGCAATAATAACTAAAACATTTGTAAAAGGTTCAGAACGAAAGACACCGACACAACACACTGTCCCTCACTAACAATGATTGGTTTTTGATCAAACTGGTTGGGATAATGTGTTAAGCGGGATAAATAACATGTAGAACTGTTGTCAAATAAATGTATAAACCAACAGGTCAAACCAAATGCTTCCACAAGTGTAAGCCTTTCCTACATAACATGTATGGTTCTCATCATCTGCATCACGTTAAATGCAGTAAAGATTAATCTTAACACAAAGAATATATCTATGATAAGAGTAGACAACTATACTGCGGCATTTCGTCTGCATCGATTACAATATCTCCGGTAAGAGAACCCATTGCTAAGTGGTTGATTGGTAACAAATACGCATCAATAAAGAAAATTCTGATATCTTGAAAGGACTCTGTAGTATCAAATGTTTTATAACTTGTAAATTCCATCAGCAAACGAGAATGTTATGTCAAGCACCGATGAACAAAAGTATAACAATCTCAAAATGTATTCATTAACTCAACATTTACAAATAATTTGGTTATAAGGTGACATTTGTTATCATACTGTAGGTAAACATCAACCTATAAAATACTGAAAAAAATTAATTTGACCCATCTTTAATTCTAGTTCTGTAGAATAATCGATTTTCCCATTGTTTCCCAAATTCCTGTTAAATATATAAATAAACAATAAAAAATAAATATCGATATGTATATGATTATGTGTGTGTAAATAAAATGATCGAGCAATAATCCTATCTCCCTTCTCGAGAAGCCCTTGCATATATGCACTGTGTATACCTGGTCTCTTAAACAAGTAACATGTAGAAGGAATGTTATATGTGTGTCTGCATATTACATTCAAGGTTGAAGATAAATAAACGTTGAATTCCATTAAGTGGTATTTGCAAGTTACATGCCGCCATGTTTGTAAGTTACAAAGGGGAATGTAGCTTTTAAAGAATTTGAAGAAAGATACATGATCAGCTTTCGTATTCACCATCATCATCATCTGCTTCTCATACCATCTAACAAAACTTTAAAAAGTGTTCACCCTTTACACTAACTAACCCAATACCAAATATACGGTACACCTTCGTTGTCTTATTGTGAGGGTTTGTTTTTGAAAATGCAATTTTTAGAAATGCAAACGGTGATAAAAATGGTTGTGAACTAAGTATATTTTGGGAATAAAACACGACATTGGCCAATAGAAAAATATACTGAGGATGAAACCATGAGAATGTTTGAGTTCCTTGTTGAAACTATCTTAGTTGAGGTTGGTGTCAAGATTTCCTTGCAGACTAGTACTGCAGGCATTCGAAACAGAGCTCTTCTTCTTGCCAACAATTTGGTAAAATAAATTCATACTTTTGTGAGGCTGAATTTATGAGGAGCTAATCAGAATTGGCAACAGAATCCTTTGATAACATCAATAAATTTGTTGATCTCGTTGATCGTACATAATCTAATGAGATTTAGATGAAGAACATTACAGACAGAGGGTTTCCACGACCTTTAATGACCCCATGACCAATAGGGACATTTCTACCACCAAGCTTTATGATCACGTTATTGATAGTAACATTCCTGCAACTTCAACATACGATGTTTTCATGTTGCAGTTTATTCGGTAACCAAGACCTTGCTTAGAATATCATGATTTCCGTAATAAATACCGACTGCTTACTTACAGTCTTACTTATAAAGGGGACCGCGGTTGTCAAGTGGTTAAGGCGTCTGACATTCTGCTGCCTCTAGCCCTCCACCACTGGGTCGCGGGTTCGAGACCTGCGGGGGGCAGTCGCCAGATACTGACCGTAGATCGGTGGGTTTTTTCTCCGGGAACTCCGGCGTTCCTCTACCACAAAAACCTGGTATGTCCTTAAATGACCATAGCTGTTAATAGGACGTAAAACACAAACAAACAAAAGCTTACTTACAACACAAGGTTTCCAGAGAAGCGGGTTGATGAACACTATGGGCAGGTTTAATGGTCGCCATCATTATCGTTTAGAATTCTCTGCCAATAGCTTGTGATGTATTAACGCCGATATTGTTTTTTATTATGTTCATTAATGTGCCTTGTTTTTTTCGCAATCACTACCCCAAATCTCACATTTTAAAGGTGACAATACTCGCGTTTGAGCTAGATGTACATGACGGGTGTTGTCAACGAAACAGAAGACGTCCACCCTTCCGGAATACTTGGTTTTATTCTCCTTGTACTAGTTTTAAAGATACAACATACACGTGTTTTTTGGTTTGTATTTCCCCCGAGTTTTATTAATGTAGAGTATTCTCTTGTTGTTTTATTGTCATCTCTGTGCTATGCATTTTCTTGTAAGTGGTTAATTGTGTCTGCTTGCTACTCGTGTCGTACTGCACGTTACACGTTTATATGGGCGTATCTGCAAGTTACACGTTTATATGGGCGTATCTGCAAGTTACATGCTTTGCTGTTTGCAAGTTACATATTGTCGTGTTACCATTTACTCGTTGTGTATCTTTTAATTACATGTTGTTGTGTAATTAATACAACGTTGCATCTGCAAGTCATATGTTTTCCTTTTTGCAAATTATTGTCAAGGCTGCATTAACCATTTTCTCGTGTAAGTTACATTTGCTTTTCTGTATATACAGTTTGTCGTGTCTTCAGTTCGCATGTTTTCTTGTCAGCAAATTGCTGTTGACATATTTGTATATCACTACGTTACCAATGCACCTTTTCAATTAACAGTCTTTGCAAAGTCGCATTGGTCAGTGATGGATATAACTTTAGTCATGATTGACCATTAGACCAGTGGTAATCGATCTTAGCTACAGAGCTAAGACATGATATTGATAATCATATTGCAGATGGCTATATACCAAGTATATATATTCAATTATTGTATACTGCCGACTGGACAATCCATCTTGGGCCGAGACTTAATGCACCACGTTACCACCATACGTGTCATATTCTGACCACTTGATTACCAAGTACTCCACTACTAGACTCGGCCGTTCATTCACACCTTCGTGTCTATTACATTTAACCTTCAAGTGGCATAACACGACAATCACACCTGATTTATGTACAGGGACTTTCTTGTTTTCTTATTTATACATGTTCCTTAATCATGTTATTACCATGCTCGTTATAACTAGGTTTTGATGATTATTGGTTTCCTATTAAGAACAATGCTTTCCCAATCTCCCTTCTATTTTTTCTTTGATTTCTAATGTTTTCACTTTTACGTAAATATAGTTCTATATTTATTTGTCCGAGGATCAAATTTGATCTAGCTTAAATAACGTTGTATTGCATGGCATAATCAATTGTTTTTGTCAAATGATAAATTTTATATTTGCTTACTTATTGTTATCCTTATGATTAAAAATAAATCGTCTTAATTAGCTCCGATTCAAAAAAATATTATGTATAGGTAAAACACAATTTTTGTTTAAATAGTTTAGACATCATTGTATCATTATGCATTGACGATTGGTAGATCTTGGTAAACAAGTACGTGTTCACTCACTAAAGCAATCTTACTGTTGACATATTATGAGAAAGGTACACCTGTTTAATTGTAAATCATAAGAAGACACGATGGTTTGTTTGTTTATATGTGTTGTCATTTTTTCTAAACCCACGCAGAAAAAAACCCCGACTACACAAACGTTGTAGTTTTGCCTATTATGTGCCTGTAGGTCGCTTATAAGGGACATCAACCTCACAACCGTAAAACATCTTCCAATAAAACCGTGGGGAGCTATTAGGCTATAACTTGCAGATGGTATACCTTGCATTGAATGATGCCGACTTACGACTTCGATGGTCGTATACCGGTAAATCAATCGTACGATTTAACACCCCCTATAAATATTCTATAGACAAAAGCAGTAACTGTTGATCTAACAATCCGAAATATTCGGCACTGTCACGGTTGATTGGACTGGTAGTTCGATGATGTGCACGGTTGACTGGTCAGATCTGGTCCAGCCCGTGAGTGACGGCAGAGTGACAGGTTTGTCAGATGTCTGACAGGTCACCTGGCCAGTTTGTATTGATGTGGGGCCGAGATCGATCGTGCTACTAATCACGTTTTATCGATAGAACGTAAAACAGATCAATAAAGTAAAAGTCTGGTTTCTTACTGTTCGATAGGTGTTTACCCCCTTTTGCCGTTACAGATGTGTGGTCCGTCCCCTACGTAAGACATGTTTGTGGTGTCACCTGTTGCAACTTAAAATTGTGATGGAAATAAACAGGCAATTTGCCTTTTGTTTGGACACTAACGCATGATTATTTAATTCAGTCTCACCTGTTGACTTTTGTATCTCAATGTTAATAGGACTTGTTAAAATAATCCATGTTTGGAATATATATATATTGCAGTGTACATTTCTGGATTTGACGGAAGACGGACGATTCATGTACTATTTCTTTGTATTTTGATGTTTCATTTGTTTCATTTGGTCCTTTTTATGTCTTTCCGAATATTATTTGTGTTTATATAATGTCATTGTATCGACTGTGTTTCTATATTTTACTATATCAGTGTTGTAATTTTGATACAATTATTGGCTAATTTGCACTTTTTGCAATTATTTAATAGTGGTTTCGCCACTTTAACAATGAAATATAAAGGGACATTAATAACTGCTTACTACTGGCAAACACATAAATCACGATATAAAGATTAATGAAGATAAGTGAGCTTATATTTTATGAGCATTTATCAATTCAGTCTCTAAAATCACCTAAAGGTCATTTAGACTAATTGTGTTTATATATTAATCGCATCAAGACTATGATAGCTACGGCGATGGCGATGTATCTCTACGGTGTAATGATATTCCATCTAAACATAAATTTAAAATTTAAAATGCGTCGGTGGACATGATGAGCAATGACTGGTTGTCCTCTATACATCACATATTCCGTTTTCCTCAGTTTTCAACGAACTGCATAATGATCTAGTAATTTTCTCCAACTAGTTTTCAAAATGCCAACATAGAACAAGAGTGTTTTTTTTCTAGAACGAATGCATTAAAAGCTAGGACATGAATCAGTATAATTAAGAAAACATATAATGATGCAGATATTGATATGATTGATAGTAATTGTATGTTATGACAGGATGATTATAATCACAGCAGTTGATACAATTAGTAGATAGGTATTTACATACGAATTACACGTGTCTTGGATAATATCATTAATCAAACAAGTTATCTTGGTTTACCCAAATGCCTGCAGGTAAAGAAAGCTTGAAGTTTTAATTAAAAATACTATATACTTAATATAAATTAAATTCTTTACAATGAACTACTAATAAGACAAAATAGTATATCATCCATTTTTGTAAATATTCATACAGTGAATATATATGTATTTATGTCAGATTTATTGTTATGAAGTCCGCACATAAGTAGAAATGGCCCAAATATGTTTCCATATTTTACCAGTTTCGTATAGGCACTTTGATGTATTGCTATCAAAGGGAGGCAAATCGTACTTCACATTAAATCCAAATGTGTATGCTTCTACGAAAACGATCATTCAGTGGGCACGCCAAGCCATTTTTTTACTTTATTAGTTGACAATAAAATAATTTTTGAATTAAACAATGCATGCTTACACATGTGTTTCATACGTGCATTTCCCCGTGCATAATGGTTTTAATATGAGCAAATATTTGTATAAATATATGATAAATAACAAAAAAGTTTCTTAGTACTTCCCTGTACATTCACCTCTTTAAAGGTTCATCAGGGGGACTGTTTATTCGTGTTGACAGGACAACACCACAACATGGAGAATTGTGATACCATGATACATTGTCACGTCACAATACATCCTACCAGAAATGACGCTAACATTAACAATTCACTTTGACGTCAACATTTGTGGCCAACAACGAATGTGTTTGAAAAAGAGACATATAGTTACAGGCATGAGTATAACAACGGACTTCTTGCATACATTTTCTTTATCTATTCATGCAACGATATGTGCTGTTAGAACAATAAGACTAGAAAACCATAGAAAAGATTTTATAAGAAATACGTTTGAATTTCATTCTATTACAAATCAACTCTGCCGACTCAAATCGTTCTAGAGTGATAATAGCGTATACATATTTAATTCATATGAATTTATCCTATATATTTTGCAGGACAGCGCTAAAAGTGTAAATTGAGGACATAAACAAGCTTAACAAAACTTTCTTAAATGTTGCGAAGGTTTAAGACTTATTGAAAGAAGATGTTAAACTTTGTCCGTAAAATTACTGCTACCCTACTTTTCGAAAGTATTCAGGTTTATATACCTCAAACTACAGCTAAATACAATATACGTATTGCATTTATGTCGGGTTTTACTGTTATAATGTGACTATCCAGAGTTCTTTTGGAATAGTCCCAATAAGCTTCCATACATATTTTGTATGTTTGCAATGCTATTAAGGGGAGGCAAATTGTACTTCGCACCAAGATACTAGGCTACAGTGTAAAATGTTTGAGCGATACCGACAAGTAGCAGGGTTAAATGTATGGGAATTACCTTCAAATGTATATTACATTTTATGTATATTGAAATGGATAGCAATGACATTAGTCTACCTTTTTCATAATCTGTCCATTATAACGGCAGAATCAACACCAGTACAGCTTCATTGATCAGGACAAAACAAACCATTTAGCTTTTAAGAACTTTATTCACAGCAGTAAGGTTAACAATTATTAAAGTGATCCATGGTATCATCTCTTTTTTCATAACAAACCTTCATATAAATTATCATACATTGGTAATTCTAAAATTATCAAAGAATATTTCGGTTAAAACCCATATTAACCGTACTCCTTATGATATATGGTTCGTTAGTGCTGCTACATGTACCTGAATAGTTGATGAAAATCCATCTATACAATTTCATTAGTCCGAATGTGCTATTTCTTGATATAATCTCCATCAAACATGGTATACACTGATGATACCTCTTTGTTACATCATGCTTAGTAGAACCCGTCAAAAGACATATTATCCGAGGATGTCATATGCAGGAGAGAAAATATTCTGTAATATGATTTAAACGTCATTGGAAAAACGACTTTGTTATGATTAGCATGAATACGTAGGCGAACTGCCAAAGTGATGCTCGTCAATTTCAATTGTATTAGGAAAATGAAGTTTGTCAGGTGACATTTGTCGTGATTGCAGTCATATTACTTTCTTTTCTCATTTGACGTCATAGTACATGTTTTGATATTTGTCAAGCACATAATTCGACTTGAGAGATATTGAATATCCTTATAAGTGAATCTAATTGTTTAATTGATCATCAATACAAATCTAATTGTTTAATTGATCATCAATACAAATCTAATTGTTTAATTGATCATCCATACAAATCTAATTGTTTAATTGATCATCAATACAAATCTATTTTCAATAATAAAAGATTGATTGACTATGAAAAATACGTTTAAGTATTTCGGACATAAATCACATACACCGATGTATATTATATAATATTATATGGGTCAAAGAAGTAATATAGACGGTAAAATCCCATATATAGCTATATTTTCAATTATAGTATATCAGTTCTATCTTCTTGTAATATGATGTATATGTACATGTAACTGTTCTGTTTCACTGTGTCTTGATAAAGGAGCGGATCGCTCCGAAAATTTGACAACCTAAACTTGTCCACACTGTTGGAATTACTTCTTTGCCCCTTATATAATATTACATACATGTATATATTAAACATAAATTATGTGCTTTTTTACCTATATATTGTTGTATTGATATTTTCAATCATGTACAAATGTACTGTGATTAAGGCAGTATTGTGTTTAAAGTTTTATATGTAATTGCCAATGGTGGACTGAAGATTTATGATGTTTGTCAGCCCTGTTTAATCCCTTTGATATCTAGTGCGGATGATTTGTCACTGATGAATAATATCAATATATTACATGGCGACATAGCCTTGGGAATAATATATATATATATATATGTGTGTGTGTGCTCAATGTTGTGTAGATTGATGTCGTCTTTGTATATAATGTTTGTACCGGCTTGAAAAAACGAGTCGGTAGATCTTAAAAAAATGGCAAATATTCTGTGCTTTCGACATATATTTGACCACACTGTAGTGTGAAAGCGCTAGAAAACTCCGATCACTTTAGGTTATTATCAATACTATTATATATATATGTATATATTCTCTTTATAATTATATTCATATACATTATTATAAATTTATAAGTGCAAGGGCGTTTGGTGTTTTATTTTAGTTTTGTTTTATTAATTGGTCTTGCAAGAATGAAAACGGTTCAATCAAATTTTGAAATGATCAATAAGGACCTATACAATTATCTGATTATTAATATAATGACTTATTAGATACATACAACAAAATGATTTAAGACTAAAGGTGGGACTGTGTTAAATGTAGTGCTGATTAAACCTTTGTATACTGATTTAATTACCACAACTTTAGGCTTGTTTATTTTCACAAGTCATCAGCGATTTCAATACCCATTATTTTTCTTTATCAAATATCCAAACCTAAAACCGATCTTTTATTTAAGATCTTATCATTTTCATCAATATTTGTATAAAAAACGACCAAAGCGACCGTTCCTGACGTTTACAGCGATATTAATTATTATCATAAAAAATATGCGTAACACTCACATGATGGTACAGTCTGTATCTATTTAAATGTAATTACAAATAATTATTTGAACTGTTTAAGTTTAAAAAGATATAGGTAATCAGTACACAGTTTTACTAGTAGATACCAAAATATAGCATTGCGTAATAACTAATTAGTAATTTTGTCCTTTATTGCAAGATAATATAACTAAGTCGTTATTACGAAAAAATTAGGGCGCTGTTGCAACTTAATATCTAGCAATAATAGCATAAGCTGTTTTGGAAGTAACCTTCCATTTTCATTTCGAGGGGAAAGTTTCATTTACTTAAATCACGTACCTAATATACTTATACAGATGTAGTTATACATATAAATATATGTGACGTTAACAAATATATATCATGATCTAATATAATTATAGTAAATAATAAATTCAGATCCAGAACTTTATAATGTAACATCACTTAAGATTTCTGGTCAACCGGTCGATATTTTCTTTAATTTCATTTCTTTATTCACTTTTAGGTCAGTAAGACATTATTCTTTAACTACGGCATAGTTCAGGTGTAATTAAGAGAGTCTGTGTTGTGATTATCACATACTTATACTTATTAAAGTGACATTAACCAGCTTCGATCGTAACCCATTTGTGTATGGTATGTCTAATTTTTATTTGAGAAGAAATACTTCCCTTTCAAGGATCTATACATCTAATTACTTATAAATGATAGCGCTGAACAGGAACTCTCAATTTTCTATCTTTTATTGGTATGCATTGAACATAATTGGCATGCTATTACATGCAGTTCAAAAACAAAGAGTATTTGATTAAGCAGTTTCATCTGTAAGCGTCTATAACTAAGATATATTATTAGGATTCATTACACAAAATAGCGAGAGATATCCCAACAATTCAACCAATTTCTCTCGAAGACGTTTACTTCCATTTTACCATATTTACGTTTGTGATTTTCCTAGTTCTGAAAACTGTACATATTACCAGACATATGTTTTACATTAATTGCTATCACGTATTTATAATGCATCTATTTGAAATAAGAGCTTCAGATTCATTAACATGAAACAATAGCATGATGTATTGATTAGCAGATAGCATGGTTTGGTTATTATATCCGTAGGAATATATATTTCAGCATTTACCTGTTTAGACATCCTTCCGCATTCCATGTATCTCCGACTAGGGTAATTGAAAAAGTATGAATATTCAGACTCACGAAAATGATATATTGAGATGTACATGTATATGAAGAGATGGACGATACGACGAAAGTGGTGCGATGAATGGCTAATAGTTACATGTTCTTTCCCAGTGTTTCCGTGACAATTAACATACATATATACATACATGTTGTATCATGTTGATAAAACAAGCTATTGTGCCCTCCGCATCAAATGGTTCTGAAAACTTAGAACGATCGTCATGTAATATGTATGGTAATTGATACATTTAACTAATAGCTTATATAGGATTCTTATTTTCGTTTGTTTGCCTGACCATGAGTTCAATTGATTTAAAATGTTGAATTTTAAATCAATTCAAGTTTTACAAAATATTTCTTAGATTGATCTGATTAACATTATTTTGAATTTCGACTGGTTGTGACCTTACTGCACTGTCAGATATGTTAAATTTGTTTGATGTAGTTTGAATACCTAATCTTTAATTCTTCAAAGATGCATGATTGTCAAAATAGACATAATAGAAGGGAAACTAGTTTAAGTTAAGAGAAACTATATTGAACAAAAACAATATTTGTTATTATGATACATTTTTCTACCGCGTTTGATTTTCAGCTGTACGTTTGTTTTGCATATTTGCCAAACTTTTATATTCCATTTTAATTAAATTTCGCTAATTACGCTACTTAATTTCTCAACAGCATCAAAGAGAGTCAGGATACTCCTGGTGGAGATATATCAGCTTTCTTGTTTTTATTCGGTGTGTTCGTATTTGAAAAAATGAGTTCGATCAATGCGTTCGTAAAGTTTGGTTGTCAAGGTACTAGAGATAAAACAGCTGTCACTCTAAAATTGCTGATGTCATTGCATATAGATCGTCAAAAATCTGTTTAAAATGACATGCTGTAATTAACACTATCTGGTATACAAGAGCTATTTATTTTACAGAAGTTATGGATGATAGCCGTAATTGTATGATGATCTATGCAAAAATAACATTAATAACAAATTTTGTATATTAAAACATAAATATAAATGTTTCAAATATTATTTTTTGGTAAATAATAAAAATGAAACGTGTGATCATGTGATCATAGTGATGTTACAGGAAATAAACAACAAAAACACGATATGATGTATACCGAGTGAAATATTTCATTGTGAGATCGGAATGCTATTATTGTTTCCTAGTAAATGCAAACCTATTGCAAGAAATGTAACTAACATGAATTGTCTGTAGAGGTATAAATGAAATGAAAGTCCAAATAAATATTACTTTTGTATGCATGTCTATATAATACATGTACAAGTTTGCATCACTGAGAAAACTTCTCAAAAAGGGGAAAAAGTAAGCCGTCACATCGTACAACTACCTAAAAAGTCTACAGTGTAAATATATTATCAAATAACACGATTAAGGAATATAGCCATCGCACTTTATCTTTTACTCGATTTGTTGATGTATAATAATCAGTGGATTTAACAATATCCACTGTATTACCATTGAAAAGTATACTTTCATGATGTCTAGTATTTTGTTGTTGACTGACTACTAGGATAAGAAAACAGTATTTCATTAAGTCGATGCTTAATGTTAAGAAGAAAGTTAATAAATAAAAAAAAAATGCACACCTGTACAAAAGCTAGCTAAATTCGACAACAAAAAAGAATGTTTTTACATTATCTGCAAATATGTTTGAATTATCGAAGAATTATTTGTGATAGCGATATAAACAACCATAATAAAACAGGACTAATATTTTATTATTTCAAACTGATCATAATTCTGTGAACTGTGGTAAATAATGCTGTCTGAAGAAATAAAACCTGATAAGAAGCTTGAGTAACAACCTTCAAAATATAATACAACTGTACCGGAATAATATCTATGTGTGATTTATGACATATTAAGCGATTGACATGATGTTGTGATGATTGTTTATATATCACTCACAAACACATACAATACCATCACAGATAGCCATACAAATAAGTCTATTGCCACGCGTGATACATGACCAGTAATACATTGATACCTAATTTGACATTTGACGGTTAACAATGCTTCACTAATACGATTACATCATTGCTAATTTTAACCTTAAGTCAATACCAAATATCTGACATTCTTCACGCATTGAAATCAATATGTGAGAAAAACAGGTTTGGTTAATTGAATGAAAACCTTAGAAATGTTATCCCAGAAGACATGAGATAAAGTAAAAATATATATATATATACTTACAAATATGTCTGTAGAGGTCAAAAACAATATATACCGATATATACATAAAACAATAAATATCGTTGATGTTGTTTCAACTATCAACAGCCACCTAATATCAAAGTATACACAGCCATAGAACATTAAAGCGAATAAACAAGAACTCAGAGTCACCTTGATTAAGCAGAAACCCCAGATTCTGTATATAAAATTGCAATCAATTGAAAACATTCTCAGGTAAAATATTCATATAAATTTCACCCTAATAATATGCAATAATTTCGAATTGCGTGAAACGAAAAACCATTCAGGACATGTAAATTTTAAAATATTTTTAAGATGAGTCAATTACATATCGTCAAAAATAGGTTTACATCAAAGAGTAGGTTGATTTGAATACGCATCAAGTAGGACTATGGCTGTCACTCGCTTGGTAAACTTCTCTGACGAAAATTGATGTCTGGATACCGGGCACCTGTTTATGTTCTGCCTTTGATCACAGGAGTATGATCCGTTTCATAATGTGACATTAATTTTATAGTGGCTGTCAAAACTTTAGAGCAGTGCGACTACATCGTCGAATGTTTGATAGTTAACGTTTGATTTATGATTCAAAATAGACTACCTAGAGTTCAGCGTTGAAAATAAAACTGCAGGGATTTAAGATATTTTTTTATTTAATAAAGATGTTCCAGAAACGTTTTAGTAATACGATTTGAGGCGAAATTGACCCTGTAGGGATGTGTCAAACACGCCACGGAGGGTTGTACAATTGGCCTGGTAGGGGAGCGAATAACAAGGGCATCCCATACATCAATTTTGTTCGCCATGGAAATGTGAGAGAGAATGCTAAAATGATGCATATATATAAAACGTATTCTAGACATGAACTGATCTCGCCCTCACAACTTCCTTTGTAATATTGTGCTTATAAGGTACATTTCTCGTAACGAATTCAACATTTTAAAGCCTGACAGCCAAGAAAACTATCCGAATATCTTCATAAAGCAAACGCTTATTATCCTGAGCATACGCTGCATAAAATGCTCTGAAAAAATGTTTTGGCAGAAATTTTCAGTATCCAAATCGTCTAGATCAGTATGCTTACTGGTTTATGATAAGTTCTGGCTAGTTCTAACAAGTTTATTTGATCGGGGTATTTTTATTTTAATACATTTATTTAGAGGAATCCAACTTGTTAACTAAGCGTGTGTTATTTTATGGAATGAACTGCATAAAGTTTGAGTAACTCTTTATCATATGAGTTTTTCTCAAAAGTCAATGTCATAGTGATATTTGATTTTGTATTAAATATATTCTATTATTTATATTTAAGTTACGCCAATCCGTTAAACAACCATTGAAGCGTTCGGAATACTATGTTATATGTATATAAGTTATGAATTATGAGATTTACAGTCTTGCTTATCTTAAACGACTTGATGACTTTGTATGGGGTGTACTTGGTCAATGCTTGGTCATTATGTTTTTCTTAAATAAGATTATTGATATTTGGGAATAAAGGTTAAGTAAAAATTTTGGTTTAAGCAATCATATGTGAACAATGAGTCCCATCATCTAAGGACGCTTAGCGATATTCATTAGTTTTTATATCGGCGGGTTATGTGGATTATCGTTCAAAACAGAACAAATGAAGGTAGATGTACACAGAATTTACTATTATAAGGCTCCACGTAGGACTCTGATGTTGCAACATTGACGTCATCACAATTATGATGTCATGATTTTAATTAAATTTAAGATTACTAGCCGACGATAGTTATTGACTATTGAATTTCTTAAAATGCTGCCACAAAATGTGATATTGATATATGAAGCAATGGAAATAGTCTAATAAATCAGTAATTGCTATATTTTTCTTAACAGAAAAATTGAAATTTGTTATAAGGTTTTCATTCGTTCATAAGTAAAATACTTTTTAATCAATAACATGATGATTGCTTGCATTGTGAACGCGGTGGGAGAAATATTTCCTTTTCTATATCACTGACGTTTAACATTTTTCCCCACTTTGTCTTCATAATTCTAAAACAATACTTATTTGAATCAAAATTTAACAGATTTAACAGTGCATTGTAACAATGATACAGTAGCTGTTATAGTAACGAATTTAAATATCAAACGCTTAATTTTTATATTATAATACTACTGTATGTTGAATATGCAATGCAGTTTTAAAATGTAAAATTTTGAAAAGGTAGAAAATTTGAATTAGATACTAT
Organism: Chlamys rubida; assembly: GCA_032359455.1. Taxonomy (NCBI): domain Eukaryota; kingdom Metazoa; phylum Mollusca; class Bivalvia; order Pectinida; family Pectinidae; genus Chlamys; species Chlamys rubida. The sequence continues at coordinate 38,764 of JAUMHH010208859.1, forward strand.
TATTTATGATATGTAATATATATTTCTATGTGTTCAGGTACTTTTAGAAATATATGTAAAATATACTTTTTAACATATTCTATTCAGGAACATCATTGAATATCTATCAGATGTCGCAGAAGAATCGCCCAACTGTTCAGCAGGAAATCCATGAAACAAAACGCCATGTGTATAAGTTTTTTTTAAAGCATGCTCTCAATTTTGCAAGATTTTGACCTTAATATAATTTATGATTTACTCATTTAGGTTTGATCGTAGCATAAAATATAGATTTTCACTCAAACATCAAATGCCCTGTTACAACTTAATCCTATTTATGAATAAACGTTTACCTATGGAAAAAATGTTACGGTCGATACGTCGAAACTCATTTTGTTTTTTTTGTATTAGTCGTATGGCCTCGATGATATAATAAATGTATATACCATCTCACATATGACCTCACTTCTATTCAATCATTCAAGATATACAATTCATAGTTTCGTAAGATGTAAGGAAGTAACACATGTAACAGAAGTGATCAAAAGGCCATGGTCTAGCTCTTTTCATCTATCATTTTCTCGTCAAATTCTATTTCCTCAAATGCAAACAGTCTTATAGATTTATGAATACCTGTAAGCATTCACTAACGAACTCACAATAGCGTGTGATATTTTAACACAACAATAGATTCTGTAAAACGAAAAGAAGTTGTGTTCTGTTGTTTTAGAGAAAGACATTTCAATTCCGAAAGAGGTCGTGTCTTATTAATACTCAGAATAAATAAAAGTATTAATCTATCATTTAATGAAAAAAACTGTTATACTATTTGTTATTATTTATTTTGTTTTATATAAAAAGAAGTATACTCTGTAAATGTTTGACATAAATAAGCAATTATTTTATATATTAATACTGGTTTTATACAATTTGTAGTTTAATAACGATACTATTTAAATGATCATCTTTGCGGTACATACTCTGGGACTTTCACCTTGTATGTTGAATATGCAATGCAGTTTTAAAATGTTAAATTTTGAAAAGGTAGAAAAAACAATCACCTAGAGAGATACACATACTTACCATAAAGTCTTCATTTATCGATGTACTGATCCTTAAAGACACGTTTGTCCCTTATGTTGCAGATGTACATGAATCAACGCATTGTGATTCATTTCGCAATTCATTTTTATATAAGTATGACCAAAACGGTATTTCATACATGTATGAATAACATGTCCATTTTAATGTTTTTATCTCGACTGAAACTTAACTTTGGATCACATAGACTAGGAAACATTATTTTATATAGGGGACGAAATCTATTTTGAGGTTCTCAGACATTTTAGTGTTTGTACCTACCCTGGCGTCAGTGGGCGACCATATCTGTAATTATCATACTATTTTGACGTTTCAATTTTCAGATTTACCCTTTGAGCATGATGCGATATGGTTTGCCGTGAGGGTCCTAGTGGTACAGAATTAGTCCTACTGTACCGTACCTAGCTCCACGAGAATCTATCATCTGCTGACCAAGCCACCATCAGCTCGTAAACTTAATCACATCCTGACATGACCACCACACTTGAGTTTTGTACAGGTGTAAAATTGTAAATGAATACCCTACATTTATCGCGATAAACCATGTCACATCTGAAATCTAAATTGCCTCTCTTTGATTTTTGACCATTCACTTAATGGTAATAAACATGGGCAATTTTTATTTTGACATGAACCTAGCACCTACTGATTGTTTGGCGTTGTTAAAGATATAGTGTTTCTCCTAAGTGCCGCAATCATCAATGTCTTGTTGTCCTGTAGCTGGTGTGGTCGCGGATATAACCTCTAGTTCAAATTAAGTCTAACTTGCATTTTGGAATGAATTTACAATCTTGATATAGGTTAACGTTTTGACATTTTGGAGAATGCATGAAACATCTTTGCACCAATAAGAACACATAACAAACTTAAATACAAAACTGAATTTTAATTTAACATTCAATGTTCAAACGAACTTAAAATAGAACTCAATATTTTTCGTATAACGTATTGTTGCATCATGTTAAAGTTACAAATGATGAATGACTAACTTACATTCGCCGATAACAAGTTAAAAGTCCAATAGAAATTCAGCAACATTTTTTCTGAAGAAAGTTGGAGGAGTTATCGTTCCTGACGAGGTTGGCTTGGTGTTACATCATTATCAGTTTTTATGGGCCTCGGATCACCACAGTATAGGGTAAAACTAAAAGTACATGTACCCTTAGCAATCATAACAGTATAATTCACATCCGCCCGCCAGCCAATCATTAGCACGCATTTCCGGATAAGTAACCCGGGTCTGTTTCCAAGATTGCTTCATTATCATACTATTGCCGGTTTTTTCCCTGTAAAATACACAATGTGTCTTTGAAGAGAGCTTCACTCCATCAGTATTAAAGTATTACAAGTGGTCTGAATCACATGTACTTTGAGGGAAAACTTGTCTAGTTTTATCGGCAAAATCTTGCTGTTTTCATGCATATCACCTTTTACTTTTACGAAAAAAATGTGTTATTTCCTGTGAAAATATTGAAACATTATCGCCTTTCCATAAGAGAATCACTCATCTTGACAAAACACCAGTTTTGACGATAAATCACTCCACCTAAACACTATATACATGACAAAATATCCGGCACTTTCATGGGAGTACACTACAATTAAACACTAGATTTTTGATTTAAGTGATAATCGTTCTACCATATGACAGGACTAGTAACTGTTAATGGTAGTAAACTGTTGGATTGACGCAGTACGGCGTGTTATCTGCCAGGTTTATCATTAAATAATGCTTGCAAACACGGACAAGAGCACGGGCGTCACCTTATGTGTCACTTATTAGCAGCATTTGGTGGTTTTGTAGTGACATGTGCTTAACATTTCGTATATTTGTCTGTTACGATTGTTATAATATAATATAAATATGTAGTTAAATGGATTTGAATTATAATAACATAAATGACTTAATCATTATTTCATCCTTACACGATTATGAAATATTGTTGTCGGCTGTTCAATGTTTGAATCTATATCATATAGTATTAAAACAACTTATACCTTTCCCGGACGTATCAAGAAGGGTAATCTATTGTTTTAACGCTAAGCGAAGCCGAGTTATTTCCCTTACAGCGTGTTACTTTCGATTGTTGTGCAATAATGAAATAATAACACATTCTAGTAATCTATTTTTCAGCGTGGATATTCTATTTTGAAATAATGATTAAGATATAATCCTGTTTATTTATTTATTATATCTTATTTTGCGACTGTGACGTATTTTGTTTCCCTATGTTTGCGATAAATTGCGTTAAAGTCCAAACCTTTTAATGTTAAAGCTAAAAATCGTTTACCAAGCAATATTTCAATAAACAAATCAGATTTGATTGACATTTTATTCATCTACCGTTTTTCAGATATCAAATCTACAAAAGTGAAATTGGATATAATGACAAAATGAAGTTTTTCCATTGAACAACAGTGCGCTATTCTATTGTTATTTATGCGGGTTTAAGTTTGTTTGTCATGTTACTGTGTTATACCCAATCTAATGGTACAACATTAAGATGATATCATAAAGTTATATTGTCATGTCGAGCTGAAGTTAAATGGTCTCTCAAATACGAGTAGCACTTTAAAAGTACAATTGAAAGCAGCAGATGTATGTATCTATTAGTCATGGGTAATCGTCTCGCAATGAGTTCTACTTTGAATTTGTTTTTCGGCATATCAACCAATAACATTTTGTTGTACATTTATACTTTAACGACACAACTTTTTAAACAAGTAATTTTTTTTTGAAGGACGACGCTTAAATAAACCGGAAACATAGAAGAACGAACAATAAAAAGGAAATCTGCACTATAGGGACTTATACTGCAGTTTGTTCAGGTGATAGATACCGACGTGAACACCTATTTAAATGAACACATTACAGATACATTTCGAGTTTTAAGTATTTCTTTTTAAAGAATATTGTTCCATTTTTGACGTGTTGTAATGCGCTGTTTTAGTGTCTCGGAGTTAAAAAGTTTACCAAGTTTCAGTCATTCTAAATAACTGATAACGAACCAGAATTCCTGCCATAGATTTTGCAATGTTAAATTTCACAAGAAAGAAAATAAAGAACAACAAAATCAATAAATGGGAATAAAAGACGTATTTTTGACATTTCCTTTGAGCTTATACATTGAAGAAAACTGATTGAGAAATAAGTAAGAATTAATCTAACTTTATTTTTATATAAAATAATTCAATAAACAATTGTTTAAATCTTAGTACCAACATTTACTACCGTGCAGGTCTACTTTATATTTTAGAATAAGGCAAATTCTGAACATGAAGAGTAGTGTGTGCTCAATGGGGTGCTGTTATATCTAAAATAACAATGACTTCTTTAAGGTTAGGTGATTAGCATAATCTGGGATGGATCTGATACCTCTATATACCCGGATTGTTCATAACAGTCACGCTATGTAAATACTGATATGGACAATTTCGCATTCAAGTCAGAAGATATGTGATTGACAATCTATATAATAGTACCAACACGTTTTAATAATACAAAAATGCTTAATAAAACATATCACTAAATTATAAGTTATGTTTTTCATTCAAAATAATTATCTTTGTGAAGATACACCTTTCCATACATAAAAAGGGGCAAATGGTCAATTTTTGTATTTCAAATAGTATCAGTTATATTAATTCTTTTGTTTTCGAAAACAAAGGAAGGTTAGTGCTCCAACCTGTAGTTGGTCTGATATCAAGCAGTTAGCATGGATGGCTTTATTTAAACAATAGTTTTGAAACTAACATGTTCGATACTGACTTGGCATCTCTATATTTTTATTTCAGTATCAATAAGTATTTACAAAATAGAAGATAAATTAATAAACAATATATTTCGTCCACTACAGTTTATCTCATAATTCTTGTCATTTCATGTTCTTTTGCGGTTTTCATTTGTTTGACAAAAGGCCAAATTAAACAAGTAAACGCAAGGCAATATATCGATCAATTAACAATGGGAATAAAATGCTTCATGAGAAACATTTATGATAAACAAAATATTGGAAGAGGAAAAGTTAGTTTGATTCCTTTTCAGAAGGTAGTCAACATACAAAAACATCGTTTTGTCATCCTAGCATATTATATTTAGTATATTGTTAAAATGCCACAGAACGAAAAACTATAATAATAGTTTTAAATCTTTTTTTCGTTTCTTATATATAATTTATCTTACTTATGACAGTCGTGGTTATCTCTAATATATTTCATTTTAAATCAATTTTATTTCAGTAAATGTACAACGAATTAGGCACAGGCATTGCCTATGAAAACACCTTTCTTTAATAAATTATTTGCCTTCAATTCGGTAACTGATTCTCTACAATATTGAAACGTGTTTTAATTAATCACAGGCGCGTTACTAACTGGAAACTGTATTAATGCATCTTATGCGTAAATGTTTGAAGTACAGCTATTGAAACATTCCAAACCAATAAAATAGCAAATGAGTTGTTTTGAATACCAGAACAAATGCAAACAATAATTATTGTCAGTATAAACTTATAAAACGCAGACAAAGAGTTGTATAATTACATAAAGAGAGTTTATTTATAAAGTTATATTCTTTAAAGGTCAATTACCTCCTACAATCATATACTTCGTTAAGCTGATATGATACTCTCGTGACATATAATAGATAATTCTCTTGCATGTTTGTATCAATATTGGCTTGGTTTGCTGCACACATATATTCCCTTGTGATAATTCAAACGTGAATCTTTCATGCTCATTCACCTGATCCAACAGTACACACACATTTCTGTATCGATGATTTCATTCCTCTTTTACTGTATTTAGTGTTGATTTCATTGCTTGATGTCATAACAAATGCTTCAGGTTACGAATAAATAATTCATGCTGAAAACAATACTCCTCACTATTTACAGCCACAGTGAACTTTAATGTTTGTTTGCTACAATAGGATATATGTATTTAGCATTGTCGTCTTTGTAACAGGTTACAGGTAAATATTGTATTGTTTTATTCTACTCTGCGAATGTTTAAATAAAAGTACCAATCCATTAGTAATAATTATATTCATAGAAACAGGTGTTACATATAAAATACCTATATTTTTAATGCCTATCAAACAATATTTGCATTTAGATAATGTACTATTGGTATGCAATTGATGTTGCTAATTCTTATTCGCTATATCACTATATATATATTGTACCATATCGTTTCCGCATATTTTTATATCGAATATGACAAGCTTGTCTCTAACGTATTTATCAAATATATGTTGTTGTCGTTAAGATTCCAAATGTAAATTTTCTTCTTCTCCCAAAAAATACAAACAAACAAAACGGACACATGTCTTCTGAGGTGTACATGTATAGAAGCAAGGTATGGACCTTGGTTGTCCTGCAATGCAACTACTAAACTGTGACCAAATTATCGCACTGAGACCGTCTCATGATCAAGATAAAAACGAAAGCAAAATGTGGATCTCTGTGAGTGGAAAACAAATGATGGCTATTGTAGTTAGTCCTAAATAAATACAGTTTGTTAATCAGGAAAGTAATTTTTTGACAAATCATTTATGTACTTCTACAGATCCACAAAAATATTCCAGTGGCAATTTCATAGTACATCAGAAAATAAATAATAGTCAACTAATTTCATCACATTAAATTGCATTGTTTCCTGTGTTAAGAGTTCATTTTGGAAATGTTCAAGTTACGCTAATGATTTTGCTTATACGACAGTTTCGCTGATTGGAAACAACCACTGAAATACTTTCCATCTTATGTTTCAAGTCTTTCACCGGACTTCAATGATGCAGACTACTTTTCTATTTCACCTGTCTGTCCCCAGATAACAACCTACCTGCTAATTACCTGGCGGATGGTGGATAACATGGTATACATTTATATCTAAGTAAATACAGCTGTTCGATATGGTGTAAGCCAATAATTTAATCTTGCTTAACCCAGTCGGAATGCTTTACACATCTTTTTATGACATATTTGCGAAACATTAGCATTAACAGAACAAACGGGTACATATTCTGTTAACTGACGAGGGTTGATAATCCAAGCTGGATTTTGGTTTTGTTTTTGATAATATATATATACAGTCTGAATTGATGGCGAATTTGTGTTTTACAGAATTAATGTAGGTTACGTAGTAATGTAGCACAGATTTAAAACAACAACTTATAATACAATAATGTAAATAGAAGAAAGGAAATCAAAACAAGATAAAAAGGGACAACCAACTGGATGGAGTTTGCTGATTTTTGAGAATACCGGGAATTGGTGAAAGTGTTGTTTTTTAACAAAAAGCAGACATCGAAATTTAAACTCAGCAGCATTGATATTTTAATCAACTAAGATTCCATTTATATTTCAAGTTTTGTGAATTGAAAGTTCGTTAATGGTACCTCACATTTTATTGTTTGTTGGGGGAATGATATTTATTGATAATACCTTTTAATCAAAGTTAGAGGCGTCACTATATTGATGATTTGCTGATTGTTCGAACCCATGTTATTGTTAGAAAGGATGGGGCGTCATTGAACTTTGTTTCTTAAGCTGATTTTGTATATTCAAATAAATATATTAATGATTTGATTAAAATTTTAAACATCAATAATTAATTAATCTATCATAACTAATTATGTAATTCGACAATGCAGAGGTTTCAAACCAATACAAATAAGTATGTTACAGAGAAAAATATTTAATCATTATTTGGTACAGGTGGTGTTTATTTTCCCTTTCAGCAATTCATTTTTGAAAAATGTTGATTTCTTTTTACGTTCCGATTGTTTTATTAATTTGCTGCGACACGTTGTCCTTTGATCAGCGCCATGGATGTTTGTTTGATTAAACGTACAATTTGATCTGTAAACATTTCTAAATATTAGTGCCAAATACTGTATACTAATATATGTAATATGATTCCAAAGGCGTTTGTAATGAGTGTTATAAGGCAGACATTTGATTGGTTTTCCAATATTGTAGCAGTACAAACTGATTTAACTTTTAGTTTTCAATATTGCATCGTAGTTGTTTCTGTTTTGAAATCATACTTTTCAAGTGCCTCCAAAAATGATCGACAGGAAAAATCGTTTACAATTTTGTGACACATGAAAGTTTAAACATTTAAACACAAACATTATCTGAACACTTCAAAAATCGATTTATTTATAAAATCTAAATTGCTAAACTTAAACATGACAGACAGACAGAGAGACATTTCTATTTCCTCTAACATATCATATACCAAGGTGAAAATAAGTATAGACTTCTTATGATCTCTATTGTGGAATCGTTTCAAAACTTGTCTTCGTTTAATTGTATATTGAACTATTGAATAACGTCGTCTATTATGTAACTGTTTTGTAAGGTTTTGTGTTTAAACAATATACGGAGTAAGTACATACGGATATCATGTCACTGTATCGGGCATATACAAGATGTAGTATGTGTTGTTCATCATCATCGAAACAACAGGACATCTCTGTTTTCATTGTACCTTATAGACAACTTTCAGAATCAGAATTGCAGAAATGATCACTTTGGCATTAAATTCTATAAAAAAACTTTATTTGCACGATCGTTTACTTTTCTTTTCCTCAGTACTCGATATCAACATTGCAATCTCCCTTTCGTACGGAAGCAACATTTCACGATTTGCTTCTCAAGAGTCTGTTAATATATTTTTATAAATGTCTTCCAATAAGATTTGTCATGCTAATTTACAATCAACTTACCAAGGTTTCCAAGTTGAGTGACTTCATTCTACGTTGAAGAAGTCCGGATAATCTTGATTTGAAACCACGGCATTTCAATTTGGTTTGCCAGACATTGGAAATGTAAAAATACTCATGGATTTGACGGTATGCATCATGACAGGGACAACAGTTTGTGCAGGAAATAGTAATTTTTCATTGGCATCTGCTTTTTATTAGTCGTGATTCCTTCTTTTCTGCTGTTGATAATGCCTTTTCGGGTTTTGAGTTACGTAAATCCCTGCGTTTTGATACTGTGATATTATTAACAATTTTATTTTTACTGAGTCAAACTTTCACGCAATTCTCAAAGTTTCAAAATTGCACAACGCTATCAATAATATATAGTCCTAACTCAATCCCTTACAGAGAGACACCAATTCATCAATTATGCAGTAAGTCTTTCATAAACGTTTTCCAGTGATTGTTTTAATGATGGCACTAAATGATATGTTAATCGGACTGTTAAAATAAACAATAAGACATTTTTATTTCGTGATTTAATTGTGACATTAAAACATATGACACCGATGTAACATTTCGTGTGGATAATTTGCCTGCTTCACAAGTGGTTCTCACTCGATAGGAAGGTAAATATTAACCCCACTTGATACAAATCAACTTTTGAAGAATTTGAAACAAAGCATATTATTTAATTCAAATAAATGATGTCAAGAAAAGAGTTTACCTCCAGGTATATCTTTATTTTACCGTAATAATCGATTCTGTTATGGATTTTCGAGATTTTCATAATAACAAGAAGAAAACACTGGATGTTAATTTTCTCTTCGATAGGAAAATTTGAAAACTTTTACCTACTTTTCCTTCCTTATACGCAATGTATTTATCGCATGTTTTGCGTTTTGTTTATTTGCAGTTTAAGTCTTAGTGTGAAACAAGTTGACAGTTATACTAGTTGGCAGAGAACAGTATTCTGTAGCCAATTTTCAAAATAAAAAAACAACATATATTTAAATATAAACATTGAATTATTAATCTAGAAATTTTGTTTGTTAACAATTTATTAAAGAAAATTCAAGTAATATAATACTGTAGTAGTCTATTTAGTTTCAAAGCCGATTTACTAATTCCTGTATATCAATTTACATATTTAATGTTTGATTAAGAGTAAAACTTGTTTTGAATATTAAAGTATGTACTTTTAGCACATTTCAAAGCTCGGAAACAAAAACGTATCAAGGCATGAAATCGAAAAGGCCATTTTCCAGGCTTTTCATGTTGGAGTCAATTATCATATGTGTTTTTGTGTTTATATAATGTATCTGATTCATTCTAAAACCAAACAAGTGACATATGTCTTGTAAGATTAGAAGTTCGCATTAGCGTTCCTTTTCTATAGCACATACATATTTATACAAATAGAGGACTAGTTGGAAGATTTGTGAGAGTTTAGCAGGCACAGGTTAATTGAAGACACGGTACGGATTTGACAGGTGATAACGTTAGAGAGTCAAATGTTCAATGCATAGGAAATTGATACAGGTGAAAAAATAGGTAGTTTTCTTACCCTTTCAGATATGAAATCATTGTTTGCAGTTCAAATCTGTTTAGAATTCGCGTCTGTTTCAAATATCCACCATAAGTATAAATGTTTCCAAAGACAGACATTAATATTTATTCTAATATTATATTAAACAAGGTAACAGATGAACTCTTAGTTTTGACTATTCCTTGACTTGAACAGTATAACAGCATTGAATACAACAGTAAAAGGCAGAGTTAAAGAACATGAAATATATGTGTACTTATAATTTATGTTACTAGACTATCATTTCAATTGTGTATCCTTGTCATATTCGTATATAGGTATACTACACAACAAATATAGATATTTATATATATTCAATTCACAATGTGTCCATCAATTCCCCTGATGAACCTCTGAAGAGGAGAAAGCGCTAGGGAAG